>WNWK01034137.1:0-20641 GCA_009830355.1 Cherax destructor | reverse complement strand
ATTGGGGGCATTCTTAGGACTACTTAATTCTAGACTACATGGAAAAAAGTTATGGTTGATAATTTATAATTTCATTCTGAAAATCCGTGTTAGGTAAACCGTTTGAAAATGAAAACAGGGAAAAATTTGGGTTCTTCCGGGGGGCCCCAAAAAAACCCATACATTTTTTTTAGACCCCCAGATCTTACAAAAAAAAGGAATTGAAGTAGGGCCCTGCTTTATGGCGTTTTTCCTTTATTCCCTAAATGGCAATTTCAAATTTGCGAAAATCAAATACGGCTTAGTCTTTCTAATAGGCGTGTCCCCCAGTTTTTTTACATTCTTTTTAACTATCTCTATTATGTTTGGAAACTCCAAAATTTCAAGTGTTTTAAAGTTATTGCATATTTTATATGTACTATACTCTGATAATTATAATTATGTGTACCTGTACCTAAATATACTTACACGCTGTGGTGGCATGCAGGTACACATTAAATCACTAAGTGTGTCCCTCTAGTCTTAACGGCATAATAATAATACTAATACGTAATAATAATCACTCTTGGGCACATTAAATGTCTTATTTTACGTTAATGTAGAGATTTTCATTAATCCATCTATGATATTTTCTTCAAAATTATATAAGAAACACATTACATAGCATATAAATATGCTATGCTTATATGCTATGGAGGTGTGATAGCCAGGCGGAGGGAAAACATTACATTTTCTCTGGTCCAGCACCAGAGAAAACGTGTATGAATCTGCGTTTGACCTAGTCACTCCCCTTAACACACAACGCTTTTGTTTACAATTCTCGGCATGAATTATTCATTACTTCTCCCTTTGTTTATGATGGCATCTAAAGGTAGTTGTTAGAAACGATTAAACTCAGTGAAACAAGGTATGACGATGGTAATAATATGGCTCTGGGCCTCATTAAATATCATGTAGGTAGGTGCAGCTATGGATCCAGGCGGACTACATAGCTACATCTACCGGCTACCTACACCTGACTTCCTACAAAATACTACGTACTCACCTCTTATCCTACATTAAGACTACAAATATTTTAAGGTAAGTAATGAATGTGCTGTGTATGTATTTTACTTTTTATTGTGTTTTTAATGCATAGTTCTATTACTAACTTAATATAAGTTAGTGTAAACTGTTCTCTGGCATTTATATGCATTTACATAAGTGGAAAAAAATGGCGTTCTGCTTTCCAGCGGTGTCCGCTTTCTGGCGATAGCCTGGAACCTAACCTGCCGTATAAGTGTGGCCCTACTGTAATTGTAGTTCATTGTCGTGATGTATATGTTGTTTTTACTGCTTAAGACTACAAATGCAACAGAAATAATAGTATTTCTTACCTTAAATTATGGATGGTAGAGGTTCTGGTACTGAAGTCGATGGTTGTACTGGAATGTGCATAAATTCTGTAATGGATTTCTGATCTATTTTCTCCTGCAGTACATTACAGTGGAACCTCTGTTTTCGTGATTAATTCATTCCAAAAAGTCTGATGAAAACTGATTCGTACAAAAACTGAAGCAATGTTTCCCATAAGAAATAATGTACGTAAATCCAATTAATCCGTTCCAGACACCCAAAAATATAAACAAAAAATACATTTTATAGAGAATAACTATAGTTTTACATACATAAAACAGTGAGAAATAAATATAAATGACTAATGAAATGGATAAATGAAAATTTTTACCTTTATTGAAGACTCTTGTTGGTGTATGGAAGACTGTGAGGAGGGGAGAGGGAGGAGGAGAGGTTATTGTTTGGAAAGGGAATCCCCCTTTGATATATACCTTTGAAGAGTTTCGAGAGTTTCTATATTCTCTGAGCCCGGCCATGGGCCAGGCTTGTCTGGTGCTCCCCTAGTCAACTAGGGTGTTGCTGCTGGAGGCCCGCTGCCCCACATATCCATCACAGCCTGGTTGATCTGGCACCTGGTGAAGATACTTATCCAGTTTCCTCTTGAAGGCTTCTACACTTGTCCCAGCCATGTTTATGATATCTTCTGGTAAGATGTTGAATAGTCTGGGACCCCAGATGTTGATACAGTGTTCCCTTATTGTCCCCACTGCACCCCTGCTCATTGAGTTTATTTTACACTTCCTCCCATATCTCTTACTCCAGTTGGTTGTTATGGCAGTGTGCAAATTCGGGACCAGGCTCTTGAGTACTTTCCAGGTATATATTATCACGTATCTCTCTCTTCTCCGCTCCAGTGAGTACATGTTCAAGACTTGAAGGCGTTCCCAGTAATTTAGGTGCTTTACTGGCTTAATGTGAGCCGTAAACGATCTCTGTATTTGTTCCAGCTCTGATATTTCTCCTGCTTTGAATGGGGCTGTCAGCACTGAGCAATATTCTAAGTGAGGGAGCACTAGCGATTTAACTATTTGAGGGTCGACAGGCCCTCTTGGAAACTCGTTCTCAGGGTCGAAAAATATTAGATTTATTTTTTTTCTTATGAAATGATAGTTTTTTTTTCTAAATCATTGTGCTTATACACATGTGACATAAGCATTATTGTGGCAAAGAAAAGATACATCTCAGCCACAGTTGTTTCTTTCCACTGGTGTAGATGTGATTTTGGTGAAAGTATTGTGTTTGCCATGGTGTACTCATAGTATCTGTTGCTTTCCTTGACATTAATATCCATCATTGGTTCATCAAAAAGTAATTCAAAGCATTCCAGTTCAGTGGCATTGTTTCCAAGTGTACAAGATGGGCGTATTCCACTTTGACTTTCATCAAACTGATGGGGATTGGGAACAAAATTATCAGTTTCCTGCCAATCCCATTTTCGGTCTGCTGGTGGGTACTGGATATTGGCAGGTGGTTGTAGAGGTTGTAGTTGTGGAGGTTGGTGTGGTGGGTGGGTGGGTTGGTGAGGGTGGCCTTTGTTGTAGGTCGGGTGAGTCAGCGGCGTCGGTGGCAGCATGGCTCTGCTGGTGCCTCACGCCTGGCACCACCACTACCACCACCAGATGCATGCGCATTTTTCATCCCAATTGCAACACTATCATTTTCGTTTTCACTATCGGTGCCTGTTGTACGCCCACGGGATGTACTCCTAACCCTTGGAAGTGTATATGGCATACTACCAGAGCGCATATTCCGTCATATATACTGACGCTTCACTGGCGAATATTCCACTTCACTTTCGCTACTGGAACTGTTTTGAAGAGCTTGGAGTTCATATTCACTATCACTATCATCACCATTGCTCACATCTGAGTCCTGGATATGAGTAAATAACAGTTTCCTCATTCGTTCTGGATCAACTGAACGTGAACAAGACGCCACAGCTCCAGAGGTTGAAGATTGTGGGTCGTCTGGGGTTTCCTCACTACTATTACCGGTAGTATGGTATGTAATTACTTTCGGTCACAACCGCCTCAAAACCTTGAAAGTCACCTTCACTGACACCCCATTCGCTGAGGAGTAAGGTGTTTCTTGCTGCGAGGCATGGTGGACAAGGTGGACTGAAATGGTGTTCCCACAATGCACCACTGGGTACCCGATTTTTTTCCTGCTCCACACACTGACCACACAGACCCATTCTCTCACATCTAGGCCTACCAGCATTTTCCCGCTCGATTTGAAGCCGCTAGAATTTATGCGTACTAGTACGTTAAACGCCCTGTCGCGTAAGATGTACTAGTACGTCAAAAACCCTGAAAGGGTTAAGGATAAACAAAGCTAGAATGGCTTGGCTCACGACGCCTGCGTGGGGAGGCACGCAAGCGCAGGCAGGCGGACAGGTCTGGTATGCCGGCCGAAAGTCGGGACAAAATTAGGCCGAAAAAAGCGACCGAAACTCAAAGCGGCCAATAGTCGGGGTGGCTGAAACTCAGGGTTCCACTGTATACCAGAAATTTTATAAATGGTACAAAGGTGACATTAAAACAATATCAAAGATGGTTGATACAAATGCACTACCATTATACAGTGGACCCCCGACTAACGAAAGGCCCATATAACGAAAAAATTGTGTAACGAAAGCTTTTTTCGGCTTCATATAGCGAAAATGGACTCGTGTAGCGAAACGTATTAGACCTGTTCGCCTGCTCCGCGCCTGCCCTGTGCCTGCGCAGGACGCCAGTCAAGCATTGTTTACCATCGAGAGAACATTACCCAGTGCGCTCTTTCAAACATTCACAATAAATTTGTTGTGTTTATTGGTGGTTTATTGATTGTCACTGTGAAATAAGTCACCAAGGGTCCAAAGAAGCTTCACAAGTCGATAAAGGCTATAGCACCAGCCAGTGATAAAGTGTTGCAATGGAAATAAGTCACTCTGTCTGACTCTTTTTGGGTTATCCTAGGTTTTCTCCACATATGCTGCTATGTATGATAATCTATGTATAACTGGATTTGTGTATACCTGAATAAACGTACTTACTTAAGTAAGTTAAGCAATTAATCGATAGAAAATGATGACACAAAACTTAACTTCTACAATGTTTGAGATTATAGGGACACTGACAAGAGCACAGTACTGTGCCACCATCTCCTCCAAGTGTAAGTATTTCTTATTTATATAAGTGTGAATATTTCTTATTTATAAATTAAAGTTTAAATGTTTCTTAGTTACAAATTATGCACATTGTTTGTGTGAAGTGTTGGTGGCTTTCTGCTGAAACCGACTACCACCACGGCTTATGGTCAGTGGCCCTATACCCAACAATAACACAAGACACTCCACCAGTTCTTTGATTTGTAATGACATGTTTTATTCATTCTAGAGTTTATATCATGTTTCTATGTTATTAATATTGTTTATTATGTCATATTAGATGAATTGTGCTAGATAAATAAGCCGCAGAGTTCATATTAGTGTCGTATTGAAGGGCTATCTTGTCCTGCCTCCAAACAAACTCTCCTGCCTCTCTCATACGCCAACAAGAGTCTTCAGTAAAGGTAAAACTGATTCAAATATTCATTTATCCATTAAAATTAGTGCTTTATATTTATTTCTCATTGTTTTCTGTATGTAAAACTATAGTATTTATTCTTTAAAAAAATTAATTTTTGGTGAAATTTTTTGGGTGGAAACGGATTAATTGTATTTACATTATTTCTTATGGGAAATAAGGTTTCGAATTACGAAAGTTTCGTGTTGAGAAATAGCTCCTGGAACGGATTAATTTTGTTAGTCGAGGGACCACTGTAGTATGCTCCTCACTTAGCGATGAATTCGTTTAACGATGTGGTCTTAGAACGGAACTCCGTCATTAAGGAATAGAGGCTGTATTGTAATAATTGAATAAATAATATCATTGCCTTAGTGAACGCATATTAGACCCACCAGTTGACGTGTATTGGACGTGTGATGTGATTTGTCTACTCTTGAACATCGGCAAAACTCAAAACATTTCCCCTACTTTGAGCTCAATTTCAAGCTGTTTTCAGTCCTAAAACCATTCAGAATCATCTCTATTTCTGTAATATACCTTCCATGCTATCAAATGAGACCGAGAAACCGTGAATACAACCATAAAAACAATATGAAAATACACTTCAAAGTCGCTGTTTAAACCAAAAACTCGGTCGCAGTTTTTTATTCATTCACTGTGTGCTGCAGGATTGTTTTTGTATGGTGAACACTTACCACACAGACACAGTCTCTCATATCTAGGCCCAAATTTACCGCTCACAGCTTATCTGAGTGAGCTGAGCTCATGTCGCAGAACAACGGCACAGACCCAGGCTTCAAACACATAGAACAACAGCACGGACCCTTAAGTGATTAAAATATTTGTCGTCTCAATGTAGGGCGAGAGGTGAGTAGTATTTATTTAGGAAGTCAGGTGTGGTGAGCTACCACACCACACAATTATGGTACATAATTTGTTTTACTATGATTGTGAATACGTAGTACTGTTTTGTTTATATGATATGTAGCATATTTCTTATATAATTTTGATAAAAATGTCATAGATGAAGTAATGAAAATGTCTATAATAATGTAATATACGGCATTTAATCCTTTGGGGGTCGACAGGCCTTCTCGGAAACCTGTTCCCAGGGTCGAAAAATATTCGGAAAAAAAAAATTATTTTATCTTATGAAATGATAGTTTTTTTTCTAAATATAAATGGTTAAACAAAAAATTGTTGCGATCAATACTTACGGAGATATGGAGGCTTCAAGTTGACCAAAATTGAACCGCTGACAGCAACATCGGTGACTTTCGGTTGGCCGGTAATCGTTTTTTTTTCTTGAAGTTGTTTTCTTATCGATTTTTTTTTTTTTTTCAAATAAATTTTATGGCCTGTGAGACCAATATAAGTGCTGTTTTTCAAATATTCACTTGCTAATTCTTACACAATATTGACAAAGTTTCTTATCACTATTTTGTTTACACAATTTATTTACAAATATTTACAATAACAAATATTATTTATTTTTATTGTTCAATCATATACAGTCATACCCCGTGTTACGATGCTGTCATCTTACGTTATTTTCGAGTACTGATATTTATAACGTAAAAAAAATTGATTGCGATTAACGATGTTTGCTTCGTGTAACGACATTCGTACCGGACGTGTCTGCTTGGCGCCCAGCTGAGCGCGCACTCCAGGGAGCGTCAGTGTGCTATTGTTTACAAGTGAGAGCGACCACCCACCCACACCCACGCATTCATACCAGTATATTGTCATTATTCCACTGTTTTTAGTGCTTGCAACTGCTAAATAAGCCACCATGGGCCCCAAGAAAGCTCCTAGTGCCAAGCCTGTGGTAAAGAATGTGCAGGGAGTGAAGTCGCAGGAGTGTGCATTTTGCAGGGAGTGTAGAGCATGCAGGGTGAAAGGCATGCAGGGAGTGTAGCAAAGATGCAGGAGTGTAGCAGGATGCAGGGAGTGTAGCAGATGCAGGAGTGTAGCAGGCATGCAGGGAGTGTAGCAGATGCAGGGAGTGTAGCAGGGATGCAGGGAGTGTAGCAGGGATGCAGGGAGTGTAGCAGGGATGCAGGGAGTGTAGCAGGGATGCAGGGAGTGTAGCAGGATGCAGGGAGTGTAGCAAGGATGCAGGGAGTGTAGCAAGGATGCAGGGAGTGTAGCAAGGATGCAGGGAGTGTAGCAAGGATGCAGGGAGTGTAGCAAGGATGCAGGGAGTGTAGAGGATGCAGGGAGTGTAGCATCATGCAGGGAGTGTAGCAAGTGGGAGTGCAGGATGCAGGAGTGTAGCAAGGATGCAGGGAGTGTAGCAAGGATGCAGGGAGTGTAGCAAGGATGCAGGGAGTGTAGCAAGGATGCAGGGAGTGTAGCAAGGATGCAGGGAGTGTAGCAAGGATGCAGGGAGTGTAGTAGGCATGCAGGGAGTGTAGGATTCATGCAGGGAGTGTAGCATTCATGCAGGGAGTGTAGCATTCAAAGAAAAGGCCAGTAACCCCAGAAAAGAACTTGGTACCTGCAGTGTTAATGGAAGGATTCCCTTCCAAACACTAGCATACTACTCCACCTTCTCCCTCCTCCCATCCTCCACACATCAACAACTCTTCAATAAATGTAAGTGACATGTTATTGTACAATATTTACATGTGTATTTAGGTATTATTCATTAAATTGTGTATTATTTAATGTCAAAAAGTTCTAAAAAATATTTTATTTAACTACTTTTGGAAGTCTTGGAGAGATTAAATTTATTTCCATTATTTCTTATGGGGAAAATTGATTCGTGTCACGATGGTTTCGCCTTAAAATATGCCCTCTCTGATGGATTAATATCGTAAGTCGAGGTACCACTGTACAGTGGTACCTCGAGTTACGATATTTTTTCGTTCGAGAATGCTGTTCAAGTGCCATTACCAAACGAATTTATCCCCATAAGGAATATTGTAAAGTAGACTAGTCCTTTTACACCCCCAAAAATATACTTACAAAAGCATTAAAAAAAATAAACTTAAATAAAAGGGCGGTTTTGGGGACCATCGTAACTCGAGGTACCACTGTATATAGATATAGTATAAAGTCACTGGACATGTTTCTAGAAGTTCTGCAGCCTGTGGAAGTCTCTGAAACATGGTTCCATGCACAGTGGTGTTTCACATTCTAGACACATATAACGAGTGTCTTTGCATTCCTGTGGGCGTTTTTTTTGTATTTGCACAGACATAACACCTCTTCTGAGCCTTTTTCTTGCAAGCAGTAGCAGGCAGTTTTGTTAGTATAAGTGTTCACCATGCCTCAGACGAGAGGGTAGTTGTTGCAGGGTAGTTGCAGGTGGTGTTCCTTGGTACTTGGTGATTATTTGCCTGATGACAGACAAACAAAATTTGCCATATGGTGGTTTGTTTGTGGTCTTCAACTTATAAACATTGAGCATGGAAATGTCCAGAATGTGAAAAAAGAGTTTTATGTACCACTTATAACTCTCTCTAACACAATCAGCAAACCCAATCTGCATGTCACATTTGTCCACTGAACGCATATTGAGAGTGCAGTCCATCACAGCTGCAGGTTTTAGAATGGGTTCATCGGTCTCTCTATTCACCCTGCCACTGTCTGCCATTTCATTAGTGTGAACTGATGACAACAGTGTGTGACATCTCGTTTGTCATGCCACCGAAATGCCATGATATCATTGGCAGCAAACGCCTGCACCTCACCTCTACGAGTGCCTGCACTGAACCTAGGCATATGCTTACGATTTGCACGAACTGTTCCGCACACATCTGTCATGTTCACTCACAAAAAATCACTGAGGGAGGGGCTTGTGTACCAGTTATCAGTATATATAATATATGCCCCTTACCAAGATATGGTTCCATCATTGTTCTAACCACATCACCAGAGATACCCAGTAACTTCCTGGTATCTTTCAATGTATTACTTCCAGTGTACACAATAATATCCAATACAAGACCACTGTAGCAATTAAAAGCACAAACAACTTTATACCAAAGCGTTTCCTTTTGCTTGGTATATACTGCTTGAATGACAGTCTACCTTTGAACAGAATCAAAGACTCTCAATAACAAGCTTCCTGAAGGGATAAAAATACATATTGAATTTCTCTTTCAGATACAGAAACACATTCCTAATCTTATTTAACCTGTCGGTTCTGTCATGCCTCGTTTTGTCTGAAAAAATGTAACATGCGTAACAGTAGCACAAATCAATTCACTGGTATAATATCACTGAAAGCTGGTGTTGCAATCAATCGGTCTGTTGACAATATGATTTGATACGGTGCTTATACACATGTGGCATAAGCATTATTGTGGCAAAGAAAAGATGCATCTCTGCCACAGTTGTCTCCTTCCACTGGTGTAGACGTGATTTTGGTGAAAGAATCGTGTTTGCCATTTTGTAATCAAAGTATCTGTTGCTTTCCCTGATAATAATGTCCATCAGGGGTTCGTCAAAGAATAACTGGAAACATTCCAGTTCAGTGGCATTGTTCCCAAGTGGACAAGATGGGCGTATTCCACTGTGACTGTCATCAAACTGATGGGGATTGATTGTCGTAGCTGAGCTGACTCAGCGGTGTCGGTGCCAGCATGGTCCACTGCTGGTGCCTTGCGCCTGGCACCACCACCACTACCACTACCAGTTGCATGCACATTTCTGCCTTCGTTCTGGTACAACTGGACGTGAACAAGACGCCACAGCACCAGAGGTGGACGGCTGTGGGTCGTCTGGGTTTTCCTCACTTATACCGGTATTATGGTCACTAGTTTCGGTCACAACCGCCTCAAAACCTTGAAAGTCACCTTCACTGACACACCCATCACTGTTAGAACTGTCACTGGGGAATAATAATGTCCCAATTCACCGTGGAGTAAGGTGTTTCTTGCTGCGAGGCATGGTGGACAAGGTGTACTGAAATGGTGTTCCCACAATGCACCACTGGGTGCCCAATTTTTTTCCTACTGCGCACACTAACCGCGCAGACCCATTCTCTCATCCCTAGGCCTACCAGCTGTTTCCTGCTTAATTTAAAGCCGCTAGAATTTACGTGTAATAGTACGGCACCAACCCTGCTCGTAAAACGTACTAGTACGGCACCAACCCCAAAGGGTTAAAGTGCAAACCTATCTGACATTATCCTGACGCCAAATGACTTCGAAAAGGCGATAAATGACATGCCCATGCACTCCACACCAGGCCCAGACTCATGGAACCCCGTGTTCATCAAGAACTGCAAGAAGCCCCTATCACATGCTTTTAACATCCTATGGAGAGGGAGCATGGACACTGGGGGTCGTCCTGCAGTTACTAAAAACAACAGACATAGCCCCACTCCACAAAGGGGGCAGTAAAGCAATAGCAAAGAACTACAGACCAATAGCGCTAATGTCCCATATCATAAAAATCTTTGAAAGGGTTCTAAGAAGCAAGATCGCCACACATCTAGATACCCATCGATTACACAACCCAGGGTAGCATGGGTTTAGAGCAGGTCGCTCCTGTCTGTCCCAACTACTGGACCACTATGACAAGGTCTTGGATGGTCTAGAAGACAAACAGAATGCAGACTTTGCAAAAGCCTTTAACAAGTGTGACCATGGTGTAATAGCACACAAAATGCGTGATAAAGGAATAACTGGAAAAGTTGGTAGATGGATCTATAATTTCCTAACAAATAGAACACAAAGAGTAGTAGTCAACAGAGTAAAGTCTGAGGCGGCTACGGTGAAAAGCTCTGTTCCACAAGGCACAGTACTCGCTCCCATCTTGTTCCTCATCCTCATATCAGACATAGACAGGGATATAAGCCACAGTGCCGTGTCTTCCTTTGTAGATGACACCCGAATCTGCATGACAGTGTCCACCATCAATTAAATCTTTAAATGGGCTGCAGAAAACAATATGAAGTTCAATGATGAGAAATTTCAATTACTCCGATATGGAAAATGTGAGGAAATTAAAATTTCATCGGAGTATAAAACAAATTCCAATCACACAATAGAGCGAAAAACTAATGTCAAAGACCTGGGAGTGATCATGTCAGAGGATCTCACCTTCAAGGACCATAACACTGTAGCAATCGCATCTGCTAGAAAAATGACAGGATGGATAATGAAACCTTCAAAACCAGGGATGCCAAGCCCATGATGACACTTTTCATGTCGCTTGTTCTATCTAGGCTGCAATATTGCTGCACACTAACTGCACCTTTCAAGGCAGATGAAATTGCTGACCTAGAAAATGTGCAGAGAACCTTCATGGCACGCATAACTGCGATAAACCACCTCAATTACTGGGAACGCTTGAAATTCCTAAACCTGTACTCCCTAGAACGCAGGCGGGAGAGATACATTATTATATACACTTGGAAAATCCTAGAAGGATTAGTACCAAATTTGCACATGAGAGTCACTCCCTACCAAAGCAAAAGACTCGGCAGACGATGCAACATCCCCCCAATGAGAAGCAGGGGTGCCACTAGCACGTTGAGAGACAACACAGTAAGTGTCAGGGGTGCAAGACTGTTCAACTGCCTCCCAGTATACATAAGGGGAATTACCAATAGACCTCTGGCTGTCTTCAAGCAGGCACTGGACAGGCACCTAAAGTCGGTACCTGACCAGCCAGGCTGTGGTTCGTAAGTTGGACTGCGTGCGTCCAGCAGTAACAGCCTGGTTGATCAGGCCCTGATCCACCATGAGGCCTGGTCACAGACTGGGCCGCGGGGGCGTTGACCCCCGGAACTCTCTCCAGGTATTATCATCGACATACCTTACTCAATGAGTTTAATCATTTCTAACTTGGCATTTAAAGTAAGAGGTTTATGACTCCTCTTTTTATCACATCTACCCTTAGATGTCATTGTAAATGAGCGAGAATGAGTAAACAAGAGAGAACAAGTAAATGAATGAGAACAAGTAGACGAAGAAGTAAAAAAGAGAGAATGAGTAAACGAGATGGACACAAAGCTCATGGAGAATGTAAACAAACCGAGAGTGGAAGGTCAGATAAACGCGTATGAATACCTATCTACTTGGTGGTTGATACATATTCATTTTGCATTATGCATGCATTTGTGAAAAGTTTTCACTGCAGTACAAACACCTTACATTGTGTACAAGTTGTTTTCACGTTGGTGCAGTAGAATACATAACAGCAACATTCCCATTCTCATGCAGCACATCTTTCTGCGAGTGAGTGATGCTATTTATAAGTGAAGGCATATGATAGGAAGGTTTTTCTACAGTTACACCCCCCAGTAATACTATAAATTCAACTATTAAAACTGCCCTATAAGGTACACAGACGTTGGTAATTTGGCCAATTTTACACAAAATTAAAAAAATATCAGTTTAAAAACAGAGTCCAAAATAAACAATGATGACATTCCTGGCATTAAAACAGCATTTCTCCTGTTGATTAATCATGTCCCCAGTTCTCTTCTATACTATTACATTTGCCTTCCATGTTGAATTCATAATACGTATATGTACTGTAACACAAAAATAGAAAATTGACTATTTCTCGGATAATGAAATATAACCATGAATGATTAGTCACGGTTTACAGTATCCTAATATAATTGGTTCAGACATACAGTGGACCCTTGAATTTCGTGATTAATCCGTTCCAGAGAGTCCGCCGAAAGTCAAAATTCACGATTTTCAAAATCATTTTCCCCATAAGAAATAATGTAAATCCAATTACATAATCCGTTTCAGACACCCAGGAGTATTAAGGAAAAAATATTTTTGTAGAGATTAAATATAGATTTACATACAGAAAAGAATGACTAATAAATATAAAGCACTAATAACATGTATAAATGAACATTTAGCATCACACTTACCTTTACACCTTACCTTTACAAGCATTGATCCTGATATCAACCTTTTATTAAATGACTCACATGCATCAAACAGCAACTGTAATTATTATACAGCAGACTAAGCAAAGACATTGTTCAGAGCCATCAATAACATTACCATCTTTAATTACAATATCAGATCATTGAGCAAACATTACGATAATCTCACAGTATTGCTCAATTCCCTACATACCAGTATGTCAATCATCACACTCACTGAGACCTGGCTAAAGCCTGGTACTACAGATGTCTATACCATTCCTGTTTACACAGCCATACACAACTGTAGGACAGACCAGCAAGGGGGTGGAACAGCTATACACTACTGAAATGAACTTGAATGTATCAACAATTCTTGCACAAGGGATGAACATGGAAAATATATTATAGCTAAATTTAAATCAAAAGACCTGCAAAAACCCCTCACAGTGATAAACATCTACAGAGTACCACAGTCAAACATTTACCACTTTAGTGAAAAATTAGGAAACATGATAATTCATGCACCCCTGAACAAAGACCATTTGCTGCTCACAGGTGATTTCAACATAAATCTCCTACATGAGCAGGACCCACAAGTAACTGAATTCACAAACACTATGAGCAACTGCTTGTTGCTACCAACAATAACAAAACCTACAAGAATCTCTGAGACTAGTATCTCGTTATTAGACCACATCTGGACTAACACCATATCCCCTTTAACCCTTTCGGGGTCGGTGCCATACTAGTACGTTTTACGCGCCAGGGTCGGTGCCGTACTAGTACGCGTAAATTCTAGTGGCCTCAAATTAAGTGGGAAACAGCTGGTAGGCCTACATATGAAAGAATGGGTCTGTGTGGTCAGTGTGCGCAGTATAAAAAAATCCTGCAGCACACACTGCATAATGAGAAAAAAAAACTCCGACCTTATTTTTTGTTTAAAACAGCGACTTTGCTGTCTATTTTCGTATAGTATTTATTGATGTATTCTCGTTTTCTTGGTTTCATTTGATAGAATGGAAGATATATTACAGAAATAGAGATGATTTTGATTGGTTTTACGATGACAAGTACAGTGAACCCCCGGAAATCGGCCCTAATCCATTCCAGGAGCTAGGCCTAAAATCGAACTGGCCGATTTCTGAACCTTTATTTCCCATAAGAAATAATGTAAATACAATTAATTCGTTCCAGACACCCAAAAATATTAAAAAATGATACATTTTAATGATATTAATTATAGTTCTACATACACAAAACAACATTATTAACACAAAAATAATAATAAATACATAATAAATAATAAATAACATAATAATAACATTTACTTACCTTTATTGAAGAGGCTTGCTGGCATCTGGAAGATAGGGAGGAGGACAGGGGGAGGGAGCACTCATTGTTTGGAAGGGGAATCCCCCTCCATAAGGACTTCAGGTAACAAGTCCCTCTCTGGAGTTACTTCCCTTCTTTGTCTTAATGCCACTAGGACCAGCTTGAGAGTCACTAGACCCCTGTCTAGAAAAATAACTGTCAAGAGTGCTCTGTTTCTGGCGCCTCTTTAACATTTTCCTGAAGTGCAACATGTCTCTGTCACTGAACTGGTTGCAGAGATGGCTTATTTCACCTTGCTCAGGGTGGTGTTTTTCAACAAATGTCTGCACCTTAGTCCACATAAAACAAATTTCCTTAATCTCTGAAGAAGTTACTACCTCACCCTGTCCATCTTCCTCCTGTGCATCAATTTCCTCTACTGTCGTCTGATGCTGTTCCAGATGAAGCTCTTGCAGCTCTTCAGTGGTTAGGTCTACCCTGTGCTCCTCCACCAACTCTTCCACATCCTCACCACTCACCTCCAACCCCAGGCTGTTCCCCAATGCCACAATATCTTCCACAACAGGCACAGGGTCACCAGGGTCAGCCTCAAATCCTTTAAAATCCCTCTTTTCAACACAATCTGGCCACAGTGGTCTCCAAGCAGAGTTCAAAGTCCTGGAAGTCACTCCCTCCCAAGCCTTACCTATAAGGAGGATACTGAAGTGATCTTTCCAGAACTCTCTTAGGGTCAACTCGTGTCCGAGGTCACTTCAAAGCACTTCTGAAACACTGCTTTGGTGTACAGTTTCTTGAAGTTAGAAATAACATGCTGGTCCATGGGCTGGATGAGAGGAGTGGTGTTAGGAGGCATGAGCAGGAGCATTGTCCTGGAGCAGGAGGCACTTGAGTGGCAATTTCTTTTCCAGGAGGTATTTCTTCATACTGGGGCCAAACACTCCAGTGAACCATTCCACGAAAATTGCCTTCGTGACCCAGGCCTTGGTGCTAGCCTTCCAAAACACACAAATTATTCTTGTTCACATTGTGTTTCTTGAACACACTGGGATTTTCAGAGTGATACACCAGTAAAGGCTTCACTTTAAAATCCCCAGTAGCATTACTACACATCATGAGGGTTAGCCTGTCTTTCATAGGCTTGTGTCCTGGCAGTGCCTTTTCCTCCTGAGTAATGTAGGTCCTCTTTGGCATTTTCTTCCAAAAGAGGCCTGTTTCATCACAATTAACCCTTTGTTTCGGATGTATATATACGTCTTACGAGCCAATGTTTCGGACGTATTTATACGCCTAAATTCTAGCGGCCTCAAATCAAGCAGGAGAAAGCTGGTAGGCCCACATGTGAAAGAATGGGTCTGTGTGGTCAGTGTGCGCAGTATAAAAAATCGGGCAGCCACTGGTGCATTGTGGGAACACCATTTCAGTAGTCCTTGTTCAGCATGCCTAGCGGTAAGAATTATTTGACTCCTTGGCGCATCTGAGACATTTCTCTTCCTCAATGATAGCTCTAACACAGATGGAAGTGTCTCTGAAGATAAATTTCATGGTTTTGAGGAGTTTGTGACCGAAAGCAATGCCCAGGATACCAGAAGGAAGGAAGGAAGAAAGAAAGAAAGTAAGGAAGAGATGTGAGGAAGGAATGAAGGAAAGAAGAGATGAGAGGAAGGAAGGAAGGAAAGAAGAGATGAGAGGAAGGAAGGAAAGAAGTAAGGAAGGAGGAAAGGAAGAAGGAAGGAAGTAAGAAAGAAAGAGAGAGAGAAAGGAAGGAAGGAAGAGATGAGAGGAAGGAAGGAACAAAAGAAGTAAGAAAGGAAGGAAGAAATAAAGGAAGGAATGAAGGAAGAAAGGAAGGAAGGCAGGAAGGAAGAGATGAGAGGAAGGAAGGAAATATGTTAGAAAGGAAGGCAGAAAGAAAGGAAGGAATGAAGGAAAAAAGGAAGCTAGGAAGGTAGGTATGAAGGAAAGGAAGGAGGTTTTGGAGAAGAAGACATGGGTCCCTTTTGTGTTGACAGGTTGACAGGCAGTGTGGGGTGGTGAGTAATGGTATAAAATGTCATTTTGACAGCTGCCTTACCCTGACTCAGCAAATGTAGATGTCCTCCCACACACACACATAGCTTGGAGCTTTGAAGTGCTAATTGCAGTTGATGGAAAGTGTCTAGTCATTATATATGTGTATATATATTATAGAACAATAGTAATAAACAATTTTTTTATTGTTGGTTGGTGTAAACAAGTTTTGTAAACAATATAATGATACTAATGTTTGTGCGATTATTGTGTTGCATACAACGAGTGTATATATATACATTGCACCTTACTTTGGTCTCACAGGCCACATAAGTTATGTAAAAAATAAAATAGTGAAAAAACAAGAAACCTACGAAAGGAAGTAAACCAAAGTTTACCAGGTGAGCGGCATTCGCCGCTGTTGCCATACGCAGCTCATTTTTTGCCAACTTTACGCCTCTATATGTCGGTAAATACTGATCGCAGAAAAATTTTTTTGGGATTTAAACAATCAGAAAAATAATCTTAACATTTTGATAAGAAAAAATAATTTTTTTTTTTCGAATATTTCCCGACATAGAATGACAGTTTCAGAGAGGGGCCTCCGACAGTCAAAGGGTTAAACACTTGTTGGGGTTCAAATTTTTCAGTGTCTACGAACCCCTTAAATTCACTCAAAAATTGTTCAGCAGCATGTTTGTCTGAACTGGCTGCCTCCCATGCCTCACAACACTGTGTATGCCACTACATTTCCTAAATCTTTCAAACCAGCCTTTGCTGGCTTAAAATCACTAGCATCAGCACTGGTTCCAGGCATTGTCTTGACAAGATCTGCGTGCAACTGCCTTGCTTTTCACAAATTATCGCCATGGAAACACTATCACCCGCTATCTGTTTTTCATTGATCCACACCGCCAACAACTTCTCAACCTCATCCACTGCTTTTGATCTATTTTTGGCAAACATGTTAACACCTTTTGCAACATCAGCTTCCTTGAGTTCTTTTCTCTTTGCCAGGATAGAGGTGATAGTAGATTTGTCTTTTCCGTACATCCTGGCAAGCTCACCCACACGTACGCCACTCTCATATTTTTCTACTATCTTCTTCTTCAGTTCATTGGTGTTCCTCACTTTCTTAGCCACAGGGTGCCACTAGGAAGCTTCTTTGGACACATGGTGACTTATATTTCACAGTGACAAGCACTAACAACAATAAAATTATTGTGAAATGCTTGAATGAGCGCACTGGGTATTGTTCACTCAAGGGTAAACAAAGCGAGACTGGCTCACGACGCCTGTGTGGCGAGGCGCGCAAGTGCAGGGCAGGTGGACAGGTCTGGGACGCGGGCCGATAATCAGAGAAACGACAGATAATCGGGCAAAAATTGGGCGAAAAAGCAATCGATAATCGAGCCGGCCGATAAACAGACCAGCCGATTTCCGGGGTCCACTGTATCTTGAAATTGAGCTCAAAGTAGCGAAAATGTTCGATTTTTGCTGATGTTCAAGAGTAAACAAATCACGTCACACGTCTAATACACGTCAACTAGTGAGTCTAATATTCTTTCACAAGTGCGGTGATATTATTTATACAGTCATCCCTCGGTTTTCGGTTTTAACCGTTCCAGATGGATCGGCTAAAACCAAAATCGCGAAAACCAAAACTATTTTCCCCATAAGAAATAATGGAAATTCAATTAATCCGTTTCAGAAACCCAGAAGTTTGGAAAAAATTTTTTTTTGGGCCCTAAAGATAGATTTACATGCACAAATGAATGAAATGAATGTGGCACTTACCCTTACTGAAGACTGATGTTGTTGGATGGAAGAGAATAGGAGGGAGGGGGTAGAAACCCTAATTTTTGGAAGGGAAATCCCTCCATAAGGACTCTAGGTACCAAGTCCTCATCTGGGGTCATTTCCCCTTCTTTGTCTTTAATCCCACTAGGACCAGCTTGTGATTCACTGCACACCTGTGGCACTAAATATCTCTCCAGAGAGCTCTGTATCTGGTGGCTCTTTAAAATGTCCCTAAAATGGGACATGGAATTGTCATTGTAAAAGTAGCCAGTACGGATTGCAACATCTTTGTCAGGGTGATGTTCCCCCACAAATGATTGCACCCTACTCCACATTGCACAAATCTCCTTAATCTCTGAAGAAGGCACCTTACATCTTTCTTCCTCCACTGAAGCAATTTCCTCAGATCTGTTTTGTTGTTGTTGCAAGCTCTTGCAGCTCTTCAGTGGTTAGATCTCATTGTGGTCCTCCACCAACTCTTCCACATCCTCTCCATTCACATCCAACCCCATAGAAGTCCCCAATTCCACAATACTTTCCACAACTTCCATAGGCTCATCAGGGTTAGCTTCAAACCCTTCAAAATCCCTCTCTTGTACACAATCTGGCCACAACTTTCTCCAAGCAGAGTTCATCGTCCTGGAGGTCACTCCCTGCCAAGCTTTATCTATAAGGCCTATGCAATGGAAGATATCAAGTGACCCTTCCAGAACTCTTTTGGGGTCAATCTAGTGTCTGAGGTTACATCAAAGCACCTTTGAAACATTGCTTTGGTGTACAGTTTTTAAAGTTTGCAATGACCTGCTGGTCCATGGGCTGGAGGAGAGGAGTGGTGTTAGAGGCAAGAACTTCACTTTTACAAATCTGAATTCCTTAGGCATTTGGTCTTCCAAGTCTTGAGGATGACCAGGAGCATTGTCCATTACCAGGAGGCACTTAAGTGGCAATTTATTCTCCAATAGATATTTCTTCACACTGGGGCCAAACACTTGAATAAACCATTCCAGGAAAATTTCCCTAGTGACCCATGCCTTAGCATTAGACTTCCAAAACACACACAATTTACCTTTGTCAACACTGTATTTGCTGAACACTCTGGGATTTTCAGAGTGATACACGAGTAAAGGCTTCACTTTTAAATCCCCACTAGCGTTTCCACATAACATAAGAGTTAGCCTGTCTTTCATAGGCTTGTGTCCTGACATTGCCTTTTCCTCCTGTGTGATGTAGGTCCTCCTTGGCATTTTCTTCCAAAAGAAACCTGTTTCGTCACAATTAAACACTTGTTGGGGTTTAAATTCTTCTGCCTCTACATATTCTTTAAACTCACGCACAAATTTTTCAGCCCCATCTTTATCTGAACTGGCACCCTCACCATGCCTTACAACACTGTGTATGCCAGTTCGCTTCTTGAAGTTTTCGAACCAGCCTTTGCTGGCCTTAAATTCATAAACCTCAACACTGGTTCCAGGCATTTTCTTTACAAGATCGGCATGCAACTGCCTTGCTTTTTCACATATGATGGATTGCACAACACTATCACCCGCTAGCAGTTTTTGGTTTATCCACACCAATAACAATTTCTCCATATTTTCCATTGTTTGTGATCTCTGTTTCGTTATCGTATTCACCCCTTTCGCAACATTAGCTTCCGTGATTTCCTTTCTCTTTGCCACAATGGAACTGATGGTTGATGGGTTTTTCTTGTATATCCTGGCGAGCTCGGCAATACGTACACCACTATCATATTTTTCTATTATTTCTTTCTTCAGTTCTATGGTGTTCCTCACTTTCTTTACCAAAGAACTGGCACTAGGAGCTTTGTTTGGGCCCATGGTAGCTTATTTAGTAGTCACACACAATAATCAAGGGCCAAAAAACAATGAATTGTTAATAAATGTTTTGTATAAACTCCTGGGGTGATGTTCACTCAAGCATAACAATGCTAGACTGCGTGACAATGTGCGTGGGAGGTGCGGTGGTGGCGGGCCTACGGCCTTTGTATGTGCGCGGCACTAGTGGACAGGTCCCATACGGTCGGCGAAAACTAAAACAATCGGCGAAAACTAAGACAAATTTTCCCTGAAAAAAGTTGGCGAAAACTAAAATCGGTGAAAACCAAAATCGGCGAAAACTGGGACAAGCGAAAACCAAGGGATGACTGTACACTGTATCATTTTTACAATGATGCAGTTGTATACATAACAGTAAATCTATTTTTGTGAGAATAAAAATTCAAAATGGAAAGCAAAAGTAATGTAAAGGGGCTTGGAGCATGACTAATGAACAGAGAAGATGTTATTTTAGTGCCAGGAAGGTCTGCCTTGTTTATTCTGGACCCAATTTTGAAATTGGCATCGTTTGAAATTTGTGTGAAATTGGCCAAATTGCCAATTTCTGACCACGTTTTTGGGTAGTTGAAATTGGTAAATGGGCGGTTTCTTGTACTCAATCGATAGAAGAAATGGAGTTCTAGCAAAATAGCTATGATTTTATTAGACTGGAACATTGGAATTGGCCAAAAATAGGGCTCAAAGTGGGCGAAATCGCCGATGCATAAATATCCGCTGACCGATAACTTTGTGAGAGCACAATTCCGTAAGTTTTCCATCAAATTTCGTACTTTTGGCGTCGTTATGATTGGAAAAAGATTCTCTATCATTTCATAAGATGTTTTTTTTTTCCAAAACATTTCGACCCTGAGAACGAAGTTTGGGAGAGGGCC
>WNWK01034136.1:0-20641 GCA_009830355.1 Cherax destructor | reverse complement strand
GTTATGCTGAATCACAGGAGGGAGCATTGTGACAATTAAATTATGAGCTTATGAAATACAGAGTTTGCACTTGAATTTCAATATTAATATTATAAGTATACAAAGTGTGGAGCTACAAAACTGCAACATGAAATAAACACTGGAGTCAGTGCTGTGGCAAAAGTTTTACATATATTAGATTGCATAATGTAGACAAAACACTGTCATTTCAAAATAAATATGTACGTAGTTTGAATCCCTTCTAATGCTCTAAAACCTAGAGAGCTATCTATAGCAAAATCAATCATTCTACTGATCTATCAATTTCCACCACTTCTTCAAAAGTATATGGGTACACAATGCCTGTTATGATACTGTAAAATATGTTCAGCCTTTACAGTATTTGAAGTTTTTATTCCTCCCAGAAGTGATATATTGCTAAGGCATCTATCTCAATTCACTGTACTACGTATATACATTTCCTTTAATGTCTAATCAAAATTTTCCTCCTCTGATGTAATATGCATGAGACAAAGTAACAAGATTTCTTTTTCAAGTTACATTTGCTACAATAATGGATATAAAAATTAAAGCCTCCTACTTTTCAAGTGTTCTCTAAATAGTACTTTCAATGCAACTGAAAATAGTCACAAATGTGGAGATCCAGATCTCACAGCTTTGCACATTATGTGAGAAAAATTATGTTGCTCACAAATAACATGGATATATGTAACTGGACCAAAGAAACTTTCTGTGACAAGTATGTTCAATAACCTGACTTCAGTGTGTTAATCTTTATATAAAGCAGACTTCCTACAGGTAATATTTTCTTGGGAACTACATCTTAATTAAAAATTCTTGTTCACCAGATTTTTTTCTTCATGACAGCTGTCTGCCACCGAGGCAGGGTGACCCAAAAAAGAAACACTTTCACCATCATTCACACAATATCATGTCATGTCATGTCATGTCTGGGTGCAGAGGCACCCAGACATGACAGTTTAGATGTCACTCCAAATAAACACCTCAAATGATGTAGTTGAAGTTTTGGCAGTAAAGACTGAAAACCAAAACCTTGTCATTGTAGTTGTATACAAGCCTCCGGATGCAACTTCCATGCAATTCCAAGAACAGCTTTTGAAAATTGACCACTGTCTGGAAAATCTCCCAAATCCTGCTGCAAACGCCTTTCTACTGGGGGATTTCAACTTGAGACACGTAAAATGGAGGAGTGTAGCAAATAATGTTTTAGCAGAAATCACTCTGGGAGGCAGCACAGATGAAAATTCATACACACACAAGCTACTAAATCTCTGCACCAAATTCCCCTTAAAGCAGCACATAATGGACCTCATCTTCACCAACGATGACAATCTGATATGTAATATAACCGTATCAAAGACAATACACTCAGATCACAACATAATAGAGGTACAGTTATGTATGCACAGGGCTCCTGACCAGCAAAATGTGATCAGTTATGAGGGTGCCTTCACAAAATTCAACTTCAGTAACAAAAACATAAACTGGGAACAAGTCAACCATGTGCTAAATGAAACAAGATGGGAAGATATCCTAATCAACACGGATCCAAACCTTTGCCTAGAAAAAATGAACTCTGTGGCACTTGAAGTCTGCTCAAGGCACATTCCATTAAGAAAAACAAAGAGAAGATGTAAACTAGAAAGAGAGAGATGCTCCCTATACAGGCGAAGGTGAAGAATCACAGAGCTGCTGAGAGGGGCCAGTACATATGTCTGAAATACGAAGGGAGCCCCTCACCAGCATCAAGGTTCCTTGATGCTGGTGAGGGGCTCTTGATCTAGGGAATTGGATCTGTGCTCCAGTTCCCTAAATGAATAATAATAATAATAATTATAAAAATAATAATTATTTTAATAATAATGAGTGAGTTTCAGTTCCTTAAAATAATAATAATTTTTTTTTTTTTTTAATTAACACATCGGCCGATTCCCACCAAGGCAGGGTGGCCCGAAAAAGAAAAACTTTCATCATCATTCACTCCATCACTGTCTTGCCAGAGGGGTGCTTTACACTACAGTTATAAAACTGCAACATTAACACTCCTCCTTCAGAGTGCCGGCACTGTACTTCCCATCTCCAGAACTCAAGTCCGGCCTGCCGGTTTCCCTGAATCCCTTCATAAATGTTACTTTGCTCACACTCCAACAGCACGTCAAGTATTAAAAACCATATGCCTCCATTCACTCCTATCAAATACGCTCACACATGCTTGCTGGAAGTCCAAGCCTCGCACACAAAACTTCCTTTACCCCTCCCTCCAACCTTTCCTAGGCCGACCCTACCCCGCCTTCCCTCCACTACAGATTTATACACTCTCGAAGTCACTCTGTCTCGTTCCATTCTCTACATGTCCAAACAACCTCAACAACCCCTCCTCAGCTCTCTGGACAATCGTTTTGGTAATCCCGCACATCCTCCTAATTTCCAAACTCTGAATTCTCTGCATTATATTCACACCACACATTGACCTCAGACATGACATTTCCACTGCCTCCAGCCTTCTCCTCGTTGCAACATTCATCACCCATGCTTCACACCCATATAAGAGCGTTGGTATAACTATACTCTCATACATTCCCTCTTTACTTCCATGGACAAGGTTCTTTGTCTCCACAGACTCCAAGTGCTCCACTCACCCTTTTCCCTCATCAATTCTATGATTCACCTCATCCTTCATAGACCCATCCGCCGACATGTCCACTCCCAAATATCTGAATACATTCACCTCCTCCATACTCTCTCCCTCCAATCTGATATCCAATCTTTCGTCACCTATTCTTTTTGTTATCCTCATCACCTTACTCTTTCCTATATTCACTTTCAATTTTCTTCTTTTACACACCCTACCAAATTCATCCACCAACCTCTGCAACTTCTCTTCAGAATCTCCCAAAAGCACAGTGTCATCAGCAAAAAGCAACTGACAACTCCCACTTTGTATTTGCTTCTTTATCTTTTAGCCCAACACCTCTTGCCAAGACCCTCGCATTCACTTCTCTTACAACCCCATCTATAAATATATTGAACAACCACGGTGACATCACACATCCTTGTCTAAGGCCCACTTTACTGGGAAATAGTCCCTTCCCTCCTACACACTCTAACCTGAGCCTCACTATCCTCATAAAAACTCTTCACTGCTTTCAGTAACCTTCCTCCTATTCCATACACCTGCAACATCTGCCACATTGCCCCCCTATCTACCCTATCATACGCCTTTTCCAAATCCATAAATGCCACAAAAACATCTTTACCCTTATCCAAATACTGTTCACCTATATGTTTCACTGTAAACACTTGGTCTACACACCCCCTACCTTTCCTAAAGCCCCTTGTTCATCTGCTATCCTACTTTCTGTCTTACTCTTAATTCTTTCAATAATAACTCTACCATACACTTTACCAGGTACACTCAACAGACTTATTCCCCTATAATTTTTGCACTCTCTTTTGTCCCCTTTGCCTTTATACAAAGGAACAATACACGCTCTCTGCCAATCCCTAGGTACCTTACCCTCTTCCATACATTTATTAAATAATAGCACCAACCACTCCAAAACTATATCCCCACCTGCTTTTAACATTTCTATCTTTATCCCATCAATCCCAGCTGCCTTACCCCTTTCATTCTACCCACTGCCTCATGAACTTCCCTACACTCACAACTGGCTCTTCCACACTCCTACAAGATGTTATTCCTCCTTGCCCTACACACGAAATCACAGCTTCCTGTCTTCATCAACATTTAACAACTCCTCAAAATATTCTCTCCATCTTCCCGATACCTCTAACTCTCCATTTAATAACTCTCCTCTCCTATTTTTAACTGTCAAATCCATTTGTTCTCTAGGCTTCCTCAACTTATTAATCTCATTCCAAAACTTTTTCTTATTTTCAACAAAATTTGCTGATAACATCTCACCCACTCTCTCATCTGCTCTCTTTTACATTGCTTCACCACTCTTTTAACCTCTCTTTTTCTCTCCATATACTCTTCCCTCCTTGCATCACTTCTACTTTGTAAAACCTCTCATATGCTAACTTTTCTCCCTTACTACTCTCTTTACATCATCATTCCACCAATTGCTCCTCTTCCTCCCGCACCCACTCGCCTGTAACCACAAACTTCTGCTGAACACTCTAACACTACATTTTTAAATCTACCCCATACATTTTCAACCCCATTGCCTACACTCTCACTAGCCCATCTATCCTCCAATAGTTGTTTATATCTTACCCTAACTGCCTCCTCTTTTAGTTTATAAACCTTCACCTCTCTCTTACTTACTGATTCTATTTTCCTTGTATCCCATCTACCTTTTACTCCCACTCTAGCTATAACTAAAAAGTGATCTGATATATCTGTGGCCCTCTATAAACATGTACATCCTGAAGTCTACTCAACAGTCTTTTATCTACCAATACATAGTCCAACAAACTACTATCATTACGCCCTACATCATATCTTGTATACTTATTTATCCTCTTTTTCTTAAAATATGTATTACCTATAACTAAACCCCTTTCTATACAAAGTTCAATCAAAGGGCTCCCATTATCATTTACACCTGGCACCCCAAACTTACCTACTACACCCTCTGTGCATGTTTCTCCCACTTTAGCATTTAGGTCCCCTACCACAATTACTCTCTCATTTGGTTCAAAAGTTCCTATACATTCACTTAACATCTCCCAAAATCTCTCTCTCTCCTCTACCTCCTCTTCTCCAGGTGCATACACGCTTATTATGACCCACTTTTCGCATCCGACCCTTATTTTAATCCACATAATCCTTGAATTTACACATTCATATTCCCTCTTTCCTTCCATAACTGATCCTTCAACATTATTGCTACCCCTTCCTTAGCTCTAACTCTCTCAGATACTCCTGACTTAATCCCATTTATTTCTCCCCACTGAAACTCGCCTACCCCCTTCAGCTTTGTTTCGCTTAGGTCCAGGACATCCAACTTCTTTTCATTCATAACATCGGCAATCATCTCTTTCTTATCATCCGCACTACATCCACGCACATTCAGACAACCCAGTTTTATAAAGTTTTTCTTCTTCTCGTTTTTAGTAGATTTGTACAGGAGAAGGGTTACTAGCCCATTGCTCCCGGCATCTTAGTCGCCTCATACGACACGCATTGCATACGGAGGAAAGATTCTTTTCCACTTCCCCATGGACAATAGAGAAAATAAAAAGAACAAGAGCTATTAAGAAAAAGAAGAAAAACCTAGATGTGTGTATGTATATATATGCATGTGTATGCCAGTGTAGTGTGACCTAAAGTGTAAGTAGAAGTAGCTAGATATACCTGTTATCCAGCGTGTTTATGAGACAGAAAAAAGACACCAGCAATCCTACCATCATGTAAAACAGTTTCAGGTTTCTGTTTCACAGTCACCTGGCAGGACGGTAGTACCTCCCTGGGTGGTTGCTGTCTACCAACCTACTACCATAATTATAATAATAATACAATATAATAGTAATAATAATACATAATAATAATAAGTAATACAGTGGACCCCCGGTGTTCGTCCATTTTTCGTAACAGAATGCTGTTCAAGTGCCATTGCCAACCGAATTTATTCCCTTAAGAAATAATGTAAAGTAGACTAGTCCTTTTAGACCCCCAAAACTACACTTATAAAAGCATTAAAAAAATACACTTACATAAAAGGGCGTGTTTTGAGCAGGACGAACACCGGGGTTCAACTGTAATAATGAGGAGGACCTTTAGAACGCTGCCACTAGTTGGTGCAGCGCACTGTTTACCTTGCTGTGGAAGCATTTTTGTCATGCTTTGCTTGCATTACTTACAGCTATTTGGCCAAATTTCTTTTATCTAACCATGGGTCCTAACAAAGTAAGTGCAAAGAACAGTGCTGAGAAGAAAAAGAGGATGATTTCCATGGAATTAAAGCATGAAATCATAGATAAATAAGCGAGGTGTGCGGGTTGTGGTTTGAAGGGAAAGCGAGGAAGCTCGCTCGTAACTCGGATGTTGGCTCGTAACTCAGAGCAAAAAATCGACCGAGCAATGGCTCGTATCGAAAAACTCATATGTTGAGACACTCGTAAGTTGAGGTTCTACTGTACATATATATGCAAAACAATCGCAGACAGGCAATCTTAACAATGCAAGATAAGCCACGGGGGTGGAAATTTTTAGCTGAAGTACTTTCACACTTCTCAGTGCGTCATCAGGAGCTGTGCAATGTTGCAAAGGCAACAACAGGAGAAGTAGGGTAAGTTTTCAGAGAGTGATAGTGTGGAGGCACCTGCCAGTCTCAGAGTGAGAGGCAAGTGGGATGCCAACCACACACTAGTCCCCCCCACACCCCACCCCCATTTGGAGCTATAGTTTCAGGTGTTAAAGACTGCCCTTTACCCATAATCAAACATGTATAGCCCCAAAACCAAAGGTAACACCAGACAAAAGATGGGGCGGATGAGAGACAAAAGTGTACCAGACAAAAGATGGGGCGGATGAGAGACAAAAGTGCAACACTTCCTCTCAATACGGCAGCCACGTGAGCACTGAGGAGTCACTGTGGAGTGTGGCGGCAGGCCGTGACATCATGCTACCCGGCATAATGCACTGACGAAAAAAGACCCCCCTGTATGGTAGGCCTTTGATTTTCATCACAGCATTATGTCAGGGCGTTCACCCGGCATAATGCCATGACTAGCACTATATGAAGGGATTCAGGGAAACCAGCAGGCTGGACTTTAGTCCTGAAGATGAGAAGTACAGTGCCTGCACTCTGAAGGAGGGGTGTTAATGTTGCTGTTTTATAACTAGTGTAAGAGTGCCTCTGGCAAGGCAGTGATGGAGTGAATGATGAAAGTTTTTCTTTTTCGGGCCATCCTGCCTTGGTGGGAAACAGCCGACGTATTAAAAAAATCAAATTTTATATATATGGACATACATACATTTAATATATATATTTATGTGTGTGTTATATATATATATATATATATATATATATATATATATATATATATATATATATATACACAGTGGTACCTCTACTTACGAGCAGTTCCCAAATCGAACAATTATGTAAGTGTATTTTTGTAGGTGCTTTTGTAAGTGTATTTTTGGTGGTCTGAAATGGATTAACCCTTTCAGGGTCCAAGGGGTCTCTCCGAAACTCGTTCTCAGGGTCCAAGAATTTAAAAAAAAAAATTCTTATGAAATGATAGAGAATCTTTTTCCGATTATAACGCCACAAAAATTTATGAAATTTGATCGAAAACTAACGGAATTATGCTTTCGCGAAGTTATCGGTATGGATGACATTTACGCATCTTCGATTTTGCCCACTTTGAGCCCTATTTTCGGCAAATTCCAATGTTTCAGTCTACTAAAATTATAGCTATTTCGCTAGAACTCCATTTCTTCTATCGATTGAGTACAAGAAACCGCCTATTTACAAATTACAACTACCCAAAATAGTGGTCAGAAAATGGCAATTTGGCCAATTTCACACAAATTTCAAACGATGCCAATTTCAAAATAGGGTCCAGAATAAACAAGGCAGACATTCCTGGCACTAAAATAACATCTTCTCTGTTCATTAGTCACGTTTCCAGGCCCCTCTTACATTACTTTTGCTTATCATTTTGAATTTTTATTCTCACAAAAAAATAGAAGATTTACTGTTATGTATACAACTGCATCATTGTAAAAATGGTATAAACAATATCAGAGCACTTGTGCATGAATATTGGACTCGCCAGTTGATGTGTATTGGACGCATGGTGTGATTTGCTTACTCTTGAACATTGTCAAAAATTGAACATTTTCGCTACTTTGAGCTCAATTTCAAGGTACAGTGGTACCTCGACTTACGATGGTCCCCAAACTCACCCTTTTATGTAAGTTTATTTTTTTAAATGCTTTTGTAAGTGTAATTTTGGGGGTCTAAAAGGACTAGTCTATTTTACAACATTTCTTATGGAGATAAATTCGTTTGGTAATGGCACTTGAACAGCATTCTGGAATGAAAAAATATCGTAAGTCGAGGTACCACTGTACTTGTCATTGTCAAACCAATCAAAATCATCTCTATTTCTGTAATATATCTTCCATTCTATCAAATGAGACCAAAAAAACGAGAATACATCAATAAATACCATACGAAAATAGACTGCAAAGTCGCTGTTTTAAACCAAAAACACGGTCAGTTTTTTTTTCCTCATTATGCACTGTGGTGCAGGAATTTTTTTTTGTACTGCGCACACTGACCGCACAGACCCATTCAATCACATCTAGGCCTAACAGCCTGTTTCTGCTTGATTTGAGGGCGCTAGAATTTAAGACGTACTAGTACGTCAATAACCCCAGCACGTAAGCCATACTAGTACGTCAATAACCCTGAAAGGGTTAATCTAATTTTCATTACTTCTTATGGGAAAAAATTCCTTCGGTATCTGCACTTGAATAGCCGTCTGGAACGAATTAAGCTCGTAAGTAGAGGTACCACTGTATATATACAGTGGTCCCTCGACTAGCGGTCATAATCCGTTCCAGGAGCTAGGCCTTAACACGAATTGCTCGTAATTCGAAACCTTATTTCCCATAAGAAATGTAAATACAATTAATCCGTTCCACCCAAAAATATTCACAAAAAATACATTTTAATTATAGTTCTACATACACAGAACAACATTATTAACACATACAGTGGACCCTCGGTTTTCGTTGAAAATTCTTTCCAGAATGCTGTTTGAGTGCTGTTACCGAACGAATTTATTCCCATAAGGACAAATGTAAATTAGATTAGTCATTTCAGACCCCCAAAAGTACACTTACAAAAGCACTTACGAAAATACACTTACATAATGGTTCGAGTTTGGAGGTGAACGAAAACCGAAGGTCCACTGTATGTAATTATAAATACGTACATAATAAATAATAAATACTACAACAGAATAATAAATAACATTTACTTACCTTTATTGAAGAGAGTTGCAGGCATCTGGAAGATAGGGAGGACAGAGGGAGGGTGTTAGTGTTTGGAAGGGGAATCCCCCTCCATAAAGACTTCAGGTAACAAGTCCTTATCTGGGGTTACTTCCCTTCTTTTTCTTTTAATGCCACTAGGACCACCTTGAGAGTCACTGGATCCCTGCCTCGAAAAATAACTGTCCAGAGTCCTCTGTTTCTGGCGACTCCAACATTTTTCTGAAGTGGGGCAAGATTCTGTCACTGAACATGTTGCAGATGTGGTTTGCTTCAGCTAGCTCAGGGTGGTGTTTTTCAACAAATGTCTGCACCTTAGTGCACATAGAACAAATTTTCTTAATCTCTGAAGAAGTTACTACCTCACCCTGTCCAGCCTGTCTTTCATAGACTTGTGTCCTGGCAGTGCCTTTTCCTCCTGAGTAATGACGGTCCTGTTGGGCATTTTCTTCCAAAACAGGCCTGTTGCATCACAATTAAACACTTGTTGGGGTTCAAATTTTTCAGTGTCTACGAACCCCTGGAATTCCTGCACAAACTTTTCAGCTGCACGTTTGTTTGAGCTGGCTGCCTCACCATGTCTCACAACATTGTGTATGCCACTACGTTTCTTAAACCTCTCAAACCAGCCTTTGCTGGCTTTAAAATCACTCGCCTCACCACTGGTTCCAGGCATTGTCTTGACAAGATCTGCGTGCAACTTCCTTGCCTTTTCACAAATTATTGCCGTGGAAATACTATCACTCACTATCTGTTTTTCATTGATCCACACCCCCAACAACTTCTCAACCTCATCCACTGTTTTCGATCTTTATTTTGTTAACATATCAACCCCTTTTGCAACATTAGCTTCCTTGATTTCATTCCTCTTTGCCAGGATAGTGGTGATAGTAGATGTGTTTTTCTTGTACATCCTGGCAAGCTCACTCACACGTATACCACTCATATTTTTTAACTATCTCCTTCTTTAGTTTGATGATGTTTCTCACTCTCTTTACCACAGGGGTGCCACTAGGAAGCTTCTTTGGACCCATGGTGACTTATTTCACAGTGACAATCACTGAACCACCAATAAACACAACAAAAGTATTGTGAATGTTTGAAAGAGCGCGCTGGGTAATGTTCTCTCAGTGGTAAACAACGCTAGACTGGCGTCCTGTGTGCAAGCGCGGGCAGGCGGACAGGTCTGGTACGGACTGCTACACGAGGGAATGGCCTCTACACGAGAAAAATATTTACCGAAAAAAGCACTCGTTACACGAATTCACCGCTATACGGAATCACCGCTAGTCGAGGGACCACTGTACATATATACGTATATATATATACAGTGGACCCCCGAGTAACGAACACCCCGGAAATCATACAATTATGTAAGTATAATACAGTGGTACCTCGAGTTACGATATTTTTTCGTTCGAGAATGCTGTTCAAGTGCCATTACCAAACGAATTTATCCCCATAAGGAATAATGTAAAATAGACTAGTCCTTTTACACCCCCAAAAATATACTTACAAAAGCATTTAAAAAAATAAACTTACATAAAAGGGCGATTTTGGGGACCATCGTAACTCGAGGTACCACTGTATTGGAAGTGTATTTTTGGGGGTCTGAAATAGACTAACCTACGTGACATTATTCCTTAAGGGAGTAAATTCGTTCGGTAATGGCACTTGAGCAGGCTTCTGGAATGAAGTTTTTACGTTACTCGGGGGTCCACTGTATATACAGTGGTCCCTCGGTTTTCGCCGAAAATTCGTTCCAGAATGCTGCTCAAGTGCCATTACTGAACGAATTTACTTCTTAGAAATAATGTCACGTAGGTTAGTCTGTTTCAGACCCCAAAAATACACTTCAACAGCACTTACGAAAATACACTTACATAAATGTTCGAGTTTGGAGATGCACGAAAACCGAGGGACCACTGTATACATGTATATAATATATATTATACAGTGGACCCTCGGTTTTCGTTTACCTCCAAACTCGAACAATTATGTAAATGTATTTTTGTAAGACTTTGTAAGTGTATTTTGGGGTTCTGAAATGACTAATCTAATTTACATTTGTCCTTATGGGAACAAAGTCGTTCGGTAACGGCACTCAAACAGCATTGTGGAATGAATTTTCAATGAAAACAGAGGGTCCATTGTATATATATATATATATATATATATATTATAGGTAGTAGGTTGGTAGACAGCAACCACCCAGGGAGGTACTACCATCCTGCCAGGTGACTGTGAAACAGAAACCTGAAACTGTTTTACATGATGGTAGGATTGCTGGTGTCTTTTTTCTGTCTCATAAACATGCAAGATTTCAGGTACGTCTTGCTACTTCTACTTACACTTAGGTCACATTACGCAAACATGTACACGTTTATGTATACACACTCATCTGAGTTTTCTTTGATTTTATCTTAATAGTTCTTGTTCTTATTGCTTTTTCTTTATATCCATGGGGAAGTGGAATAAGAATCTTTCCTCCGTAAGCCATGCGTGTTGTAAAAGTCAACTAAAATGCCGGGAACAATGGGCTAGTAACCCCTTTTCCTGTATAGCTTACTAAAAAGAAGAAGAAGAAAACAGTCAAAGTGGGATGTTTGAATGTGCGTGGATGTTGTGCGAATGATAAGAAAGAGATGATTGTTGATGTTATGAATGAAAAGAAGCTGGATGTCCTGGCTTTAAGTGAGACAAAGCTGAAGGGGGTAGGAGAGTTTCAGTGGGGAGAAATAAATGGGATTAGATCAGGGGTTTCAAATAGAGTTAGAGCTAAAGAAGGAGTGGCAATAATGTTGAATAATCAGTTATGGCAGGTAAAGAAGGAATATAAATGTATAAATTCAAGGATTATGTGGAGTAAAATAAAGGTTGGATGTGAAAAGTGGGTTATAGTAAGTGTTTATGCATCTGGAGGAGAGAAGTGTAGAGGAGAGAGAGATTTTGGGAAATGTTGAGTGAGTGTGTGGGAGTTTTGAACCAAGTGAGAGAGTAATTGTGGTTGGGGATCATAATGCTAAAGTGGGTAAAAATGTTGTGGAGGGAGTAGTAGGTAAATTTGGGGTGCCAGGGTAAATGTAAATGGGGAACCATTAATTGAGCTATGTGTAGAAAGAGGTTAGGTAATAAGTAATACATATTTTATGAAAAAGAGGATAAATAAATATACAAGGTATGATATAGCACGTAAGGAAAGTAGTTTGTTGGATTATGTTTTGGTGGATAAAGGTTGATGAGTAGGTTTCAGGATGTACATGTTTATAGAGGGGCAACGGATATATCAGATCATTATTTGGTTGTAGCTACAGTTAGAGTAAAAGGTAGATGGGACAAAAAGAAAATGGCAACAGCAAGTAAGAGAGAGGTAAAAGTGTATAAACTAAGGGAGGAGGAAGTTAGGGTGAGATATAAGCAACTATTGGCAGAAAAGTGGGCTAGTGCAAGTAGGAGTAGTGAAGGGGGGTTGAAGAGAGTTGGGATAGTTTTAAAATGCAGTATTAGAATGTGGGGCAGAAGTTTGTGGCTATAGGAGGGTGGGTGCAGGAGGAAAGAGGAGTGAGTGGTGGAATGAAGAAGTAAAGGGTGTGATAAAAGAGAAAAGGTAGCTTATGAGAGGTTTTTACAAAACAGAAGTGTTAATAGAAGAGCAGAGTATACGGAGAGTAAAGAAAGGTGAAGAGAGTGCAAAAGAAGAGCGGATGAAAGAATGGGAGAGGCTCTGTCAAGAAATTTTGCTGAAAACAAGAAAAATTTTTGGAGTGAGATAAACAAGGTAAGAAAGCCTAGGGAACGAATGGATTTGTCAGTTAAAAACAGAGTAGGGAGTTAGTAGATGGGGAGCTGGAGGTATTGGGTAGATGGCGGAATATTTTGAGGAACTTTTAAATGTCGATGAAAAAGGGAGGCGGTAATTTCATGTACTGGCCAGGGAGGTACAACATCGTTTAGGAGTGAAGAAGAGCAGGATGTGAGTGTGGGGAGGTGCGTGAGGCATTATGTAGAATGAAAGGGGTAAAGCAGCTGGAATTGACAGAATCATGACAGAAATGTTAAAAGCAGGGGGAATATAGTGCTGGAGTGGTTGGTATTTTTGTTTAATAAATGTATGAAAGAGGGAAGGTACCTAGGGATTGGCAGAGAGCATGTATAGTTCCTTTATATAAAGGGAAGGGGATAAATGAGTGTAAAAATTATAGGGAATAAGTTTACTGAGTATACCAGGTAAAGTGTATGGCAGGGTTATTATTGAAAGAATTAGAGGTAAGACAGAGAGTAGGATTGCAGATGAGCAAGGAGGCTTTAGAGTGGGTAGGGGATGTGTAGATCAAGTGTTTACAGTGAAGCATATATGTGAACAGTATTTAGATAAAGGTAGAGAAGTTTTTATTGCATTTATGGATTTAGAAAAGGCATATGATAGAGTGGATAGGGAGCAATGTGGCAAATGTTGCAAGTGTATGGAATAGGTAGTAAGTTACTGAAGGCTGTAAAAGTTTTTATGAGGATAGTGAGGCTCAGGTTAGGGTGTGTAGGAGAGAGGGAGATTACTTCCGGTAAAAGTAGGTCTTAGACAGGGATGTGTAATGTCACCATGGTTGTTTAATATATTTATAGATGGGGTTGTAAAAGAAGTAAATGCTAGGGTGTTGGGGAGAGGGGTGGGATTAAATTATGGAGAATTAAATGCAAAATGGGAGTTGACACAGTTACTTTTTGCTGATGATACTGTGCTTATGGGTGATTCTAAAGAAAAGTTGCAAGGTTAGTGGACGAGTTTGGGAGAGTGTGTAAAGGTAGAAAGTTAAAAGTGAACATAGATAAGAGTAAGGTGATGAGGGTATCAAACGATTTAAATAAAGAAAAATTGGATATCACATTGGAGAGAGGATTATGGAAGAAGTAAATGTTTTCAGATACAGTGGACCCCGAGTTTCGTAAAAACTTCACTCCTGAAGTCTGCTCAAGTGCCATTACCGAACGAATTTACTCCTTAAGGAAAAATTTCACGTAGGTTAGTCTATTTCAGACCCCCAAAAATACACTTCCACAAGAACTTACAAAATTATACTTACATAATTGCACGATTTCGGGTATTCGTTAACCGAGGTCCACTGTACAGTGGTACCCGACTTACGATATTTTTCATTCCAGAATGCTGTTCAAGTGCCATTACCAAACGAATTTATCTCCATAAGAAATGATGTAAAATAGACTAGTCCTTTTAGACCCCAAAATTACACTTACAAAAACATTTAAAAAATAAACTTACATAAAAGGGTGTGTTTGGGGACCATCGTAAGTCGGGGTACCACTGTATTTGGGAGTTGACGTGTCAGCGGATGGGTTTATGAAGGATGAGGTTAATCATAGAATTGATGAAGGAAAAAGGTGAGTGGTGCGTTGAGGTATCTGTGGAGACAAAAACGTTATCCATGGGGGCAAAGAAGGGAATGTACGAAAGTATAGTCGTACCAACACTCTTATATGGGTGTGAAGCATGGGTTGCAAATGCTGCAGCGAGGGAGGCTGGAGGCAGTGGAGATGTCCTGTCTAAGGGCAATGTGTGGTGTAAATATTATGCAGAAAATTCGGAATGTGGAAATTAGGAGAAGGTGTGGAGTTACTAAAAGTATTTGTCAGAGGGCTGAAGAAGGGTTGTTGAGGTGGTTTGGTCATTTAGAGAGAATGGATCAAAGTAGAATGACTTGGAGCGTATAAATCTGTAGGGAAGGAACGGGGTAGGGGTCGTCCTAGAAAGGTTGGAGGAAGGGGTAAAGGAGGTATTGTGGGCTAGGGGCTTGGACTTCCAGCAAGCATGTGTGAGCGTGTTAGATAGGAGTGAATGGAGACGAATGGTTTTGGGACATGACGATCTGTTGGAGTGTGAGCAGGGTAACATTGTGTGAAGGGATTCAGGGAAACCAGTTAATTGATTTAGTTGGACTTGAGTCCTGGAAATGGGAAGTACAATGCCTGCACTTTAAAGGAGGGGTCTGGGATAGTGACAGCTGGGAGGGACAATTCTCAGCTGTCGTATCTGAGCTCCTCTGCAAAGACAGTGATTATGTATGTGTGTGGTGATAGTGTTGAGTGATGATGAAAGTATTTTCTTTTGGGGATTTTCTTCTTTTGGGTCACCCTGCCTCGGTGGGAGACGGCCGACTTGTTGAAAAAAAAAAAATATATATATATATACAGTGGTACCTCGACTTTACGATGGTCCCCAAACTCACCCTTTTATGTAAGTTTATTTTTTAAATGCTTTTGTAAGTGTAATTTTGGGGGTCTAAAAGGACTAGTCTATTTTACAACATTTCTTAAGGAGATAAATTCTTTGGTAATGGCACTTGAACAGCATTCTGGAATGAAAAATATCGTAAGTCGAGGTACCACTGTATATATATAACAGTGGACCCCTGAGTTTGTAAACCCCGGAAATCGTACATTTATGTAAGTATAATATTGTAAGTGCTTGTGGAAATGTATTTTTGGGGGTCTGAAATAGACTAACCTACGTGACATTTTTCTTAAGGGGTAAATTCGTCGGTAATGGCACTTGAGCAGACTTCAGGAGTGAAGTTTTACGAAACCTGGGACCACTGTATATATACACACCTACCATTCAACTTACGACCTGCTCAACATACGACCACTCGACTTATGACCATGTTTTCTATGCAAATGTTCTGGGAAATAAGCAACTGTTTGTGTTGTACACAGTGTTTCTCCTAAACCTTACAGTATAAAATACAGTACTAACAGCATAAAAAGTAAGTAAAAATGAAATACCAAAATAAAACAATAAAATAAAATTATTATAATAACTGTGATGTTGATATTCACTAGTAAGGTTCGACTTACTTTCCATTTTGACTTACGACCGGTTGGTCGGAACCAAGCTCGGTCATAAGTCGGATGGTAGGTGTACACGCAGTGGACCCCGGATTCCGTCCGGTGTGAAAATTGTACAATTAGATTTCGACCATTTTTTTTCGGCGAAAGTTTACCCGGGTTTTGTACATCTGCTCAGAAATCGTCCGTACCAGATGTGTCCACCTGAGCGCTCATACGTTCGTGACTCACTCTTAGGCACATTAACCCTTTCGGGGTCGGTGCCGTACTAGTACGTTTACGAGCAGGGGTTGGTGCCGTACTAGTACGCCCAAATTCTAGCGGCCTCAATTTAAGCAGAAAACGTCTGGTAGGCATACATATGAAAGAATGGGTCTGTGTGGTCAGTGTGCAGTATAAAAATCCTGCAGTACACACTGCATAATGAGAGAAAAAACTCTGACCGTTTTTTTCGATTAAAACAGCGACTTTGCAGTCGATTTTCGTATGGTATTTATTGATGTATTCTCGTTTTCTTGGTCTCATTCGATAGAATGGAAGATATATTACAGAAATAGAGATGATTTTGATTGGTATGACAGTGACAAGTACCTTGAAATTGAGTCTCAAAGTAGCAAAAATGTTCGATTTTTGACGATGTTCAAGAGTAAACAAATCACACCATGCCTCCAATACACATCAACTGGCGAGTCTTATATTCATGCACAAGTGCTCTGATATTATTTATACCATTTTTACAATGATGCAGTTGTATACATAACAGTAAATCTTCTATTTTTTGTGAGAATAAAAATTCAAAATGAAAAGCAAAAGTAATGGAACAGGGGCCTGGAGACGTGACTAATGAACAAAGAACATGTTATTTTAGTGCCAGGAATGTCTGCCTTGTTTACTCTGGACCCTATTTTGAAATTGCATCGTTTGAAATTTGTGTGAAATTGGAAAATTGCCATTTTCTGACCACTATTTTGGGTAGATGAAATTGGTAAATAGGCGGTTTCTTGTACTCTATCGATAGAAGAAATGTAGTTTTAGCGAAATAGCTATAATTTTAGGAGACTGAAACATTGGAATTTGTCGAAAATAGGCTCAAAGTGGGCAAAATCGCTGATGCGTAAGTGTCATGACCGCTAACTTCGCGAAAGCATAATTCCGTTAGTTTCGATCAAATTTCATAATTTTGGTGGCGTTATGATCGGAAAACGATTCTCTATCATTTCATAAGAAAAATTAATTTTTTTTTTTCCAAAATTTTCGACCCCAGGAACACTTTCCTGAGAAGGCCTGTCGACCCCCAAAGGGTTAAATATCATATTTTACTTAAATATAGACATTTTCATTAATCCATCTATGATATTTTCTTCAAAATTATGTAAGAAACACGTTACATAGCATATAAACATGCCTTTGTTACTCATTCACTAAGAGTGTCCCTCTAGTCTTAACGCATAAATAATACTAATACGTAATAATAATCACTCTTTGGCACATTAAATGTCTTATTTTACGTTAATACGTATAGACATTTTCATTAATCCATTTATGATATTTTCTTCAAAATTATATAAGAAACACATTACATAGCATATAAACATGCAATGTTTATATGCTATCAAGGGGTGGTAGTCGGTGGAGGGAAAACATTACGTTTTCTCTGGTGCATTAGAGAAAACTGTACGAATCTGCATCTGGCCCAGTCACTCCCCCTTAATACATAACGCTTTTTGTTTACAATTCTCGGCATGAATTATTCATTACTTCTCCCTTGTTTATGATGGCATCTGAAGGTAGTTGTTAGAAACGATTAAACTCAGTGAACACGGTATGTCGATGGTAATATTATGGCTCTGGGCCATTAAATATCATGTAGCTATGTAGGTAGGTGTATGTATGTAGCCCAGGCTACCACACCTGACTTCCACAAATACGTACTACTCACCTCCCCACCCTACATTAAGACTACAAATATTTTAAGGTAAGTAATGAATGTACTGTGTATGTATTTTACTTTTATTGTGTTTTTAATGCCTAGTTCTATTACTAATTTAAAATAAGTTAGTGTAAACTTAAAAACCCTATGCCTGTTGTGGAATTGGAATCTATTGTGGTTTTGGGAAAGTCCAGGGGTTGGATGTGAGTGGCCAGGATGTGGAAGAGTTGGTGGACGACCAGGGAAGAGCTAACCACTGAAGAGCTACAACACTATAAAATTTATTTTTTGTTAATACAGTGGACCCCCGAGTTTCGTAAACCCCGGAAATTGTACATTTATGTAAGTATAATATTGTAAGTGCTTGTGGAAAAGTATTTTTGGGGGTCTGAAATAGACTAACCTACATGACATTTTTCTTAAGGGGGTAAATTCATTCGGTAATGGCACTTGAGCAGACTTCAGGAGTAAAGTTTTGAAACTCGGGGGTCCACTGTACAGTGGTACCTCGGTTAACGATGGTCCCCAAACTCCGCCCTTTTATGTAAGTTTATTTTTAAATGCTTTTTAAGTGTATTTTGGGGATCTAAAAGGACTAGTCTATTTTACATTATTCCTTATGGGGATAAATTGTTTGGTAATGGCACTTGAACAGCATTCTGGAACGAAAAATATCGTTAACCGAGGTACCACTGTACTTTTGGGTGTCTGGAATGGATTAATTGGATTTACATTATTTCTTATGGGAAATTCCGGTTTCGTCCATTTCGGATTTGACTGGCCTTCTGGAATGGATTAAGGATGAAAACCGGGGGTCCACTGTACAGTAGACCCTTGGTTATTGGCCGCAATCCGTTCCAGAAGCTTGGCCTAAAACCGAAATGGCTGAAAACCAAAATAATATTTCCCATAAGAATTAATGTAAATACAATTAATCCATTCCAGACAAAAATATTCACAAAAAAAAAATTTTTTTAAACAAATAAAGTATTACATACCTTTATTGAAGACTAATGCTGGCTTCTGGAAAATAGGGAGGAGTTATTGTTTGGAAGGGAAATCCCCCTCCATAAGGACCTCAGGTAGCAAAGCCCTCTCTGGGGTTACTTCCCTTCTTTGTCTTTTAATGCCACTAGGACCAGCTTGAAAGTCACTTCACCAACTACACTCCCCGCATGCCTTCTACACTCCCTGCATGCTGCACACTCCCTGCATGCCTGCTACACTCCCTGCATGCCTGCTTTACACTCCCTGCATGCCTGCTACACTCCCTGCATGCCTGCTACACTCCCTGCATGCCTGCTACACTCCCTGCATGCCTGCTACACTCCCTGCATGCCTGCTACACTCCCTGCATGCCTGCTACACTCCCTGCATGCCTGCTACACTCCCTGCATGACTGCTACACTCCCTGCATGCCTGCTACACTCCTGCATGCCTGCTACACTCCCTGCATGACTGCTACACTCCCTGCATGACTGCTACACTCCCTGCATGACTGCTACACTCCCCGCATGACTGCTACACTCCTCCATGCATGCCTGCTATACTCCCTGCTAAATCCATGCATGCCTGCTATACTCCCTGCTACACTCCATGCATGCCTGCTAACTCCCTGCATGCCTGCTACACTCCCTGCATGCCTGCTACACTCCCTGCATGCCTGCTACACTCCCTGCATGCCTGCTACACTCCATGCATGCCTGCTATACTCCCTGCTACACTCCATGCATGTCTGCTATACTCCATGCATGCCTGCTACACTCCTGCATTTGCTACCTCCCTACATGCCTGACACTCCCTGCCTTCCTGCTACATTCTCTGCATGCCTGCTACACTCCTGCATGCCTGCTTACGCTCCGTGCCTGCCTTGAATTCTATCGTGTTTTCACTTTCTTTACCAAAGGAACTTTATTAAGAACTTTCTTGGGGACATGGTGACTTATTTCGCAGTTGCACTTGATAAATAACCACCAAAAACAATGGATTATAGCAAAATATTTGGATGAATGAGCAAAAGCTTCCTCACTTGCCCAGAGACACAGCCAGACTGACGTGAGCGGCTGCCGGCGGGCAGGTGAAACGTCCATACAGCTGATAAGCGAAATAACGGCTGATAACCAGAAGCCAAAAACCGGCCTATAACCGAGTTGGCCGATAACAGGAACGGCCGATAACTGGGGTCCACTGTATATGTATGTATTTCACTGTTTGGAGTGACATCTAAACTGTCATATCTGGGCACCTCTTCAGACAGTGATTATGTGTGAATGATGGTGAAAGTGTTTCTTTATTGAAGGGGTCACCCTGGCTCGGTGGGAAATGGCTAATGTGTTGAAAAAACAAATATATATATACAGTGGACCCCGAGTTTCAGCCATAATTCGTCCAGAAGGCTGCTCAAGTGCCATTACCGAACGAATTTGCTCCTTAAGGAATAATGTAAAGTAGGTTAGTCCATTTCAGACCCCCAAAATACACTTACAAAAGCACTTACAATAATACACTTACATAATTGTTCGAGTTTTGAGGTGATCGAAACTGGGGTCCACTGTATATACACAGTGGAACCCCGGCTTACAAGTGCCCCACCACAAGAGTTTTTCAGGATACGTGCAGTCGTTCAGCCGATTTTTTTTTTCTGGATACGAGCAAAATTTCAGGAAGCGAGTTTCAATAAAGATCACATTATACTGCTTATGTGTTTATTTTCCATTGTGTCGGTATTTTATACCATTTATTTCTGACTTCTTGCAGTGCCTGTTTTCTGCCAAATCTTAGTGAAACTTTTTTATGACCATGTTTTACGACTCTTATTCGAAGAATAAAAAAATGAATAAAATTGGAAGATA
>WNWK01034135.1:0-20641 GCA_009830355.1 Cherax destructor | reverse complement strand
CTAGCTTTTTTACATTTTTCCCTTTATGGGGATAAATTGGGAATGGCACTTGAACGACCCCGAACAAAAAATTTTTCCCCCCCAGGTACCACTGTATATACAGTGGTCCCCCGGAAAGCAAAATTGCTCCAGACGGTTATTAAATGCCAATACCAAGGGAAATTTTTTTCCCCCAAAAGGAATAATGAAAATTAGATTAATCCATTTCAGACCCCCAAAAATACACTTAAAAAAGCACCTACAAAAAAATTACATAATTGTTCGAGTTGGCTGCTCAAGTAAAGGTACCACTGTACAGTGGACCCACGGTTTTTGTGTTTTTTTCTGCTCCAGAATGTGTTCAAGTGCCATTACAAAAACAAATTATTCCCATAAGGAATAATGTAAAGTAGACTAGTATTTTTAGACCCCAAAAATACACTTAAAAAAAGCATTTAAAAATACACTTACATAAGAGGGCAGTTTCAGGAAACCCCGGGGGTCCACGTAAGGGGGACCCCAAAATTAAACCCCGAAATCGACATTTATGTAAGAAAATTGTAAGTGCTTGTGGTTTTTTGGGGGGTCTGAAATAGACAAACCACGTGAATTTTTTTTAAAGGGGTAAATTGCCGAAGGGTTTTGAGCAGACTTAGGGGAAAGTTTTTAGCTGGGGTCCACTGTATGAAAAACAACGAGACAGGTGATCTTAAAAAAAACAAGCCCCCCCCTTGTTGCCTTGCATATATACGGGGAACCCGTTTCGGTCATAATTCATTCCAGAAGGCTGTTCAAGTCCCATTCCCAACAATTTTGCCTTAAAGGGAAAAAAATGAAAATTAGATTAGTCCTTTCAGACCCCCAAAAATACACATACAAAAGCACTTACAATATTAAACTTAATAATTGTTAAATTTCCAGGTGACAAACTCGGGGTCCACGTCCGCCAACGAGGAAAATTCATTCCAGAAGCCTGCTCAATGCCATTACCGAACAAAATTTTTTCCTTAAGAAAAAGTCATGTGGGTTTTCTATTTCAGCCCCCCCCAAATATACACTTCCACAAGCATTTACAATATTTTTTATATAATTGTACGATTCGGGTAGAAGAGGTTTTAAGTTTAAGAAAAAGTGTTAGAGTGTTCAACAGAATTTTTGGGTTATAGGAAAGTTGGAGGAAGAAGAGGATTGGTGGAATGATGATGTAAAGAGATAGAAGAGAGAAAAGTTAGCATATGAAAGGTTTTTAAAAGGTTGAAGTGATGCAAGGGGGGGAGGAGATATGGAGAGAAAAAGAGAGGTTAAGAGAGTGGTGAAGCAATGTGGAGAGCAAATGAGGGGGGGTGAGATGTTATCAAAAAATTTTTGTTGAAAATAAAAAAAAGTTTTGGAGTGAGTTTAATAATTTGAAAAACCCTAGGAAAGAATGGATTTGTCAGTTAAAAATAGGAGGGAGAGTTAAAATGGAGAGTTAGAGGTACGGGAAGAGGGAGGGAATATTTTGAGGAATTGTTGATGAAGATATGGAAGCTGTGATTTGATAGGGCAAGGGGGAATAACTTTATAGGGGGAGGAACAACCAGTTGTGAGTGTGGGGAAAGTTCGTGAGGCAGCGAGTAGAATGAAAAGCAGCTGGGATTGATGGGATAAAGATAAAAATTTTAAAGGAGGGGGGAATGTTTTAGAGGGTTAGTGTTTTTATTTAATAAATGTAGGAAGAGGGTAAGGACCTGGGGATTGGCAGAGAGAGATAGTCCTTTAAAAAGGGCAAAGGAGAAAAAAGAGTGTGTAAAAATTATGGGGAAATAAGTCTGTTGAGTATACCGGAAAGTGTATGGTAGAGTTATTATTGAAAAAATTTAAAAAGTGAGGAGAGCAGAACAGAAAAAAGGAGGTTTTAGGAATGAAACCGGGTGAACAATATTTAGATAAAAAGAGGTGTTTTGGTTTTTATGGATTTGGAAAAGGGGGGATAGGGGGCAAATTGGCAGATGTTGCAAATGTATGGAATGGGAGGTGGGTTATTGAAAGCGGTGAAAATTTTTTGGGAGGATAGTGAGGCTCAGGTTGAGTATGTAGGCAGGGGGAGATTTTTTCCCCAGTAAAAGTAGGCCTTAGACAGGGATGTGATGTCACTGTTTGTTCAATATATGTTTTATAGATGGAGTTGCAAGAGAAGTGAATGTTTGGGTGTTGGCAAGAGGGGGGGTTTAAAAGATAAAGAATCTAACACAAAGGGGGAGTTGTCACAGTTGTTCTTTGGATGACACTGTGCTTTTGGGGGATTCGGAAAGAAGTTGCAAAGGTTGGTGGATGAGTTGGGTGGGGTATGTAAAAGCAGGAAATTAAAAGTGAATATAGGAAAGAGTAAGGTGGGGAGGATAACAAAAAAAAATAACGGAAGATTGATATGATTGGAGGGGGAGGGGGGAGGGGAAAAGTGTTCAGATATTTGGGGGTGGATTTTCAGGATGGGTATATGGGATGAGGTGAATCATAGAATTAACGAGGGAAAAAAAAGGGGAGGGTGTACTGAGGAGCTTGTGGAGACAGAGAACTTTTTCTATGAAAGCAAAGGGGGAATGTATGAGAGATAGTTTTACCAACACTCTTTTATGGGGTGAGACATGGGGGGAATGTTTCAACAAGGAGAAGGCTGGGGGCAGGGGGGATGTCATGTCTGAGGGAAAGGGGCCCCGAGTTTTGAAAAACTTCACCCTGAAGTCTGCTCAAGTGATATTACCGAACGAATTTACTCCCTTAAGGAAAAAAAATTTTACGTAGGTTATCATTTCAGACCCCCAAAAATACACTTCCACAAGAACTTACAAAATTATACTTACAAAATTTCACGATTTCATTCTTAACCGAGGTCCACTGTATTTGGGGTAAATAATGCAGAGAATCCATAGTTTGGGGATTAGGAGGGGGATTACCAAAAAATATTATCCAGAAAGCTGAGGAGGTTGAGATGATTTGGGCATATAAAAGGATGGAACAAAAAAAAATGACTTCGAGAGTGATAAACTGGGAGTGGGGGGAAGGCGGGGGAGGGGTCGGCCAGAAAAGGTTGGAGGGAGGGGGGAAAAGGGGGCTTTTGTGCGAGGGGGTTGACTTCCGCAAGATGCGTGAGCATGTTAGATAGGGGCGAATGGAGACAAAAAGGTTTTTTGGGGCTTTACGTGCTGTTTGGGAAAGTAGGCAAGGCATTTTTTTAAGAGTTTCAGGAAACCGGCAGGCCCGGGCTGATTCCTGGAGATGGAAGACAGTGCCAGCACTCTGAAGGAGGGGGGTTAATGTTAGTTTTGTAGCTGTAGTGTAAGCATGCCTCAAGACAGTGATGGAGTGAATGATGATGAAAGTTTTTTTTTTCCCACCCTGCCTGGTGGAAATGGCCTTTTAATAAAAATAATAATAATACTAATACTAATCTCCATAAGTGGAAAAAAATCTTTTCCCCAAATGATGTTGTAAGAGACAACAAAATGCTAGTAACCCCTTCTCCTGATAAATTATAAATGTAAAAAAAAGAAAAATTATTCATTTTTTTGGGGCACCCTGCATCAGTGGGGACAGCCAGTGTTTAAAAAAAAAATAATAATAGACCTAAATACAAAGGGATGCATATGAAGCTCAAGAATTTAGTGTTTTTTTTTTTTTAAAAAAGGTGGGCATCCATCACCCACCAAAAAACTTTAAAGTCATTCAAAACTGGAAATGTTTTATATAGTATCCTCGTGAAAAAAGTGTCAGTAGTGTTACTGTGTACTTGTGTAATATACGTACTTTGATAATCCCAGAACACTACTGACAAATGAAGGCCAGAATATCATGAATATTAGTCCGGTTTGGGAAAAATTTTTAAAAGATGTGGGTAACTTGTACATAAATAACCACATATCAGGGGGCCCCGAGAGTTCGGCATAATTGCCCAGAATGCTGTTCAAGTGCCATTACCAATGAATTTGTTCCTATAAGAAATAATGTAAAGTAGGTTAGTCCGTTTAGACCCCCAAAAAAACACTTACAAAAGCACTTTCAAAAAACACTTACATAATTGTTCAGTTGGGAGGTGGTCGAACTGGGGTCCCCTATTCTCTTGTGTATGTTCTAGTGGCTATTGTTTAGTTTTTAAAGGGAAAAAATAGTTTATAGAAGGGGTTGTAATAATTATGTTTAGTTTTTATTTGTTTATTTGGATTTGCCAGCTGGTGTAATATTCCTCACAGTTGTACTATTACTGCATTAATTAAAGTTATCCAGTTCTTTTCAGATATATTGACTTTTTCAAGAGGCTCATACTTTCAGCAAAAAAAATATTAACATTGGTGCCTCAGCAAACGGATTTTTACTCAGAGTCTGACGTATTTTTTCCTTTTCCCCAATTTTCTTTTATGTATCAGGGGCCATATTTTCTGGAGGACTGCCATCCATCATTTTTTTTTACTACTCATGCCTAATGATTATTATATAATCTAATGATTATTGAACCTGGCTGAATGTTTTTTAATTAAAAGATTTGTACAGTTACCATATTTATATGTTTCTATGTATTGCATTATCTGAACAACTACTATAGTTTCAGGAAATTTTAATATACATTTGGGGAGTGCTCTTTAAGTTGATGCATGAGGCCTTTCCCTGTATTTTAAATTACGTATTTAAAAAGTTGTTTTTATACAAAATTTTGTGATGAGTAATAATTTTATAAATGAAGGCAAGGTTGATGCAGGGGTCCATAATATGATGTGTTACACTGAATCTTTTTTTTCCTACAATATTTTAAGCTGATTGAAGAAGCTCAACTGGATTCACAGACACTGTGCAACGCTGTGGATTTGACACTTCTCCTTGAGTATGAAGAAATTAATTAGATTCAAATTGCTTTGCCTGAAAATTTTCAGATTTTTCCCATTAGATTTTTCTACATGAAATAATCACAAGATCTTGTGATAATAAATTTCTTTTTTTAATAAGACAATTGCATGATTCAGTCTAGCATTTCCTACTGGAGTAAAAGAGATATCCTGGGCCTTAGATGTTTGGGACAGATATTATGAAGTTTATACTTTTCATAGCATTGTTAAAAATTATGCTTGTAGATATCAGATCAGGTGGACTCGGCTTTTTTGGAAACACTGCCTGTGAGGTGGTTAATCTTTTTTCCCCTTGACAGTTTTGTATCTGTGTGAGCAGGCGGTGGCAATGCACCTCTTGGGGCCTTCATGCTAAGTGCTCGGGGGTTTGATCCCTGACAGGTGGAAATGTTGCATGTTTTCTAACACCTGCTGTGTCTGTTTGCCTAGTAGTAATAAGTACCTGGGTGTTACTGGAGGGGTTTGGGTGGCATCCTGGGGAACAAGATTGAAGGACCCCAATGGAAATAAGACAGACAACCCCCATGATGCACTCCCTTTTCTTGGGACCCTTAAAACCCCTCTGGGTTAAAACCCAGATAAATCTTATTTTATTGCTTCTTTAAAAATGCAGAGTCAACTCAAACTATGAACTTCATTGGCATTTGCCGTGTGCCCTGTGTTTGAGGCACCAAAAATGGGAGAATGGCTGTTTTTTTTCATTTAATCTCTTAATCACCGTTTTTTTACAGCGGAAGGTTTTTTTTCTAAAACGCCCAAAATTTCCCAAACATTTTGGAGGCCACAGTACCATTTATCTTTTTTCCCAATTAAGCCAATCAGAATTAGGGAGGGGCGCCCCGAATTGAGTACCTCCCACCATAAAATATGGAATTTTGAGTAAATCACTCTGTTTTTTGTTATTTTTTATAGTGCAATTTTTTAAAAAACAATTGAAAACCAATTCATCAAAAAATTTAATAACATGTACCAAGAAGATTTTCCCATACTTGTCAATTTAAGATGCACTTTTTTTAGTCTTATTTACAAAAAATTGCCCGGGTAGAGGGGCTTTATAAGAGAGAACTAACTATAAATTAAAAATTTTGCTGTGATTTTTATGGATGTATATAAAAAAAATCTGTATTTATAGCAATAAAGTTATTTTTCGTTTGTAGTTTTTAACATTGTGCAAAAAAAAACCCTTAAAATGGCATGTTATTTGTATTGAATAAGAATTACTCCTGCTCAAATGGTAGCTAAACTGACATGCATAAATATTTCAAATTGTTATATGTGCTGTAGAGAAGCCCTTTAAAAATTGAACATATGAAATGTCTTGGGGGATTAAAACACACCACAGAATCCTACACATTAACAACTCAGGTGAAAAAAAGGGAAAAATTAGAGGTGTTAGGAATGAAACTAAATGATATGAAGCAAAAAGTAAAAAAAAAAACATAAGCATTTGAGGTGAACAATAATAACCATGCAGTGGGAGACTGACTCTTAGAAAATCCAAGATAAAGGAAAGACATGCAAGAAAAAAGGAAACAGACAAAATAAATGAAAGGATCATCTCGGATATTATTAATGATTGAAAAAAGAATGTTAACAGAGAAAAATAATCAGTTTTGGTTGTACTGAAATTTTGTTTCATGATGAACATTAAAAAAAAAATTAAATTGCATCAAACTGGCAAAATTTTTTGGAAAGTTACATCAAACTGGCAAATGTCCAGACGTTTCAGCAATAGAGATTTATAGTAGTGTATTGGTATGTTAAATTTAAGAGAAAGAAAGAGGCTTATTTGACCAACCTTCATTCAGGTCATAGACAAGGAAGAACTAATGAAGAGAACTTATTTACAAGGAAACTTCAAGGTTACAACAAATCACTTAGACCAAATCTTTCCAAGAAAACAATTCAAAATAATAAAATATCACTTAATTAGAAGTTGCCTGAATGAAAACAACTAAAGATACAAGTTGTTTTTTTTTTCCAAAATTTAAAAGGGATTCCTCCTAACCTTTAAAATATAAAAAGCACATAATTCAGTAACAAAAAAATGAACCTTTATTACACATCAACTTGCATCCCATTAACGAAACACACTTCCCACTTTTTAGAATGTGTGAAAAGTTAATTAAATATATTTTAGAAGTGTTATTTTATAACAGTTATCCAAGTGGATCACTGAAGGATTCCAGGGTTTAGAGTTTTTTTAGAATATAATAATGATAGGATGAAATGAAGAATGTATGGCTCTGAAGTGGAGGGAAGGAGGGTAAGGGTCACCCTAGGGAAAAGGTTTAAGGGGGGGAGTAAAGGAGGTTTTGTATGCAATGGGTTGACATCTAGCAGGCATTTTGAACATGTTGATAAGAGGAGGAAGGCAGGTGGTTTTTATGACTTGACGTGCTGTTGGAGTCTGGAAAAGTAACATTTATGAAGGGGGTTCAGGGAAACTGGAACCCGACTTTAGTCCTGGGAAATGGGAAGTACAGTGCCTGTGCCTGAGGGGGGGGTGAGGACATTTGCAGTTTGGGGGACATCTGAACTGTAATATCAGCCCCCCTCTGGCAAGACTGTGATGGAGGAGGGTAGTGAAAAAAGATAATGAAAGTTTCTTCTTTTTTGGGGCCCCTACCTTGATGGTAGATGGCCAATGTCTTAAAATAAATATAATAATGTTTATTCAAGTGTTCTCTCACTGTTACCTGGTTGTTGTTATGTAGAGATAACATCCTTCCTGATAATATTTTGTAAAAAATTTTATTAGGTTTACTTACATTAGGTTGATTTTGAATGCCTTCACCTAATCTATCGTAACTTTACCTAACCCAACTTAATCTGACATTAACAGGGAAGATATTTTTCTATGTAACAATGGCTGGGTAAAAGGGGAAGTTTGAATAAGAAACCCTTTTAAAAAAACTTTATTTTTAACTGTGACAAATTTTTTTTTTTAAAAAACCCCGGGGTTAAATCCAAACCCGGGCTGTGATGGATATTTGGGGCAGTGGGACACCAGCAGCAACAGCCTGGGTTTGGGCCCGGTAAATGCCAGACCAGCCTGGCCCAAGGCCGGGCTCTGGGAGTAGAAAAAATCGGGTCCCATCTAAGGTACAGTATGTCAAAGGTATTCTTTGAAATATCTTTTTGGGATTTTGCTACTTAATAATAATAATAATATTTTAATTCCATAAGGTACATATTTTTTACAAGAATGAATGACATTTAATGACACTGTGAAAATACACGGGCAGACAAATAGAAAATGGACGATGCTGATATTCAATAATTTTTCAGAGGTAAAAGAACAATGAACATGTTTTTAATACAAAGATTGAACAAGTAGAATGATGGATGTTGGCATTAATTGGGGATAAGTGTATAAATAAAATAGGAGAAAGAAAAATGGGCCACACACAAATAGCTTAAAAAAAATATTCATAGCATCTGAAAAAAGCTGTATGACCCTGGTGGGTTTAGCACTTATTTCTGATTGTAATAATAATAATCAGACAAAATAGAGGACCCAGGAATCATCATTAACAAGAGAAACTCACAGTAAGATCATGTTATAAAATCCCAAGAAACTCCTATACAGTGGCCCCGGTTAACAAACCCCCGGAAATCGTGCAATTATGTAATAAAATTTTTGTGTTCTTGGGGAAGTGATTTTGGGGTCTAAAATAGACTAACCACGTGAAATTTTTCCTTAAGGGAGAAAATTTCGTCGAAGGGCCGAGCAGACTTCAGGAGGGGTTTTTTACAAACCGGGGGTCCACTGTACTAGTGTTTCACTATAAAATTGTTTTTAGATATAGTAAAAAAAAAATGAATGTCAAGCCTTTTTTGAGTTTGCTGGGGGTAGTTTTCACCCCCAAAAAAAATGCTAAAAAGCACAAAAAGTTAAATATAAAAAGGGCCCCCCAGCAAAGAAATATGAGTTATAAGGGGGAAACATTTATATAAGTACTTTATCTGATAGCAGGAAAAACATGATAATCATCCATGTTCTTTTTAAGGAACATGATAGTATTCTTCAAGATTAAAAACCGGGGTTGGAGGCAGCGCACTCACCCACACTGAGTGTCCATGGTTCAGTCCCTGGCACGGGGGGAATGTTGGGCATGTTTTCTAACACCTGCTGCCCTGTTCACCTAACAGTAAGTATACTGCATTTTATGACATTGAAAATGCTATTTTTTTTTAAAGGTCTTAAATTTTCCCAGATTTTAAAAGGGAAATATGTTTATTCTTTTTTTTTTTTTTCCAAAAATTTTTCCAGTCAGAATGGGGGGGGTTGGGGTTCCCGAAATGGAGCATCTTGTTCCCGAAAAAATGGTAGATCCCCGGGTGTTAGCGGAGGATTTGGGGAGCATCCTGGGGGGCAAGATTGAAGGACCACAATGGAAATAAGACAGACAGTCCTCATGAAACACTAACTTTATTGGGTTATCCTGGTTGGCTAACTCTCCAGGTTAAAAATGTGAACAAATTTTATCTCATCTTAGAATACCATCTAAAATAAAAACCCCATAAATACTGGGATACAAATTTATAACAAAAAAATTGCTTTTATACATTTTTTGAGTACAGCAGCTGGCTGAGAAACAGTTTATTCATTTGGTATTTCAGTGTTTGTCCACTTTTTTGATTTTGAAAGGCCCCTGATCCAAGGAACTGGTACCCCCCTCTCAGACCAAATCTGAAAACCCTTTCCCTTTTCCCCAGTTACTGAACAGCCTTTATAGTTTTAGTGTTTCCCCTGTGAACAAAATATTATATTCCTCACTTAACGACCAAGTTCCGTTCCTAAGATTTGGCGGTAATTGGTCGGTTTAGGATCATATTATTGGTAGTGGGTTTGTGTAAAACCCCTCTTTAGATATTTTTTAAATATTTTTACCATTTATAACTTTTTTTAGATTTTTTTAAAGTTTAAACATTTATTATACTGTAAAAAACAAAGGGGAAAACAGCTCAATATGAGCCTCATTTAGCACGTTTTTGCACCGATGACTCAGACTTACAGGGCCCTTTTGGGACCAGATGCATACCAAATAATATATATTAGAGCTGATTTTTTTACTCTGTTTATTGCAGATACAGTACACTGTGTATAAACATTTAAAATATACCAGAAATGTTAAAAATGGTGCAAGGTGACATTAAAACAATATCAAAGATGATTGACACAAACCCACTACCTTTAAGTCGTTCACTTAGTGATGAATTGTTACTGACGTGGACTTAGGAAAAAAACCCGTTGTTAAGTGAGGAGAGGCTGTACATTACTTAGGTTTGCATATTGGCCAACTCCAAGTAGTCAGTAAACGAGTTTTCCAATGAGGAGGACTGTAATGTTTGCAGATGGAGAAGCAGCTGATACTTCACAAAATGTGACCTTTTATCCTGTAATCTATTTTGCAATTATTCATCCCAGAAAATATTAAAGAATTGAGGTAGGTTGATCATCTTAAAGGATATTGCCAGCATACTTTGACACTTTTAATGTTTGAAGGTTATTTTTTTATATAACTCCCGATACAACACGGGGTTTTTTTTTTTACGTACCAGCAGGCTCACCGAGGAGGGTGACTATAAAAAAAACAAAGGTTTTGTTTTTTTCATTTAGTACTTTATACAGGAGAAGGGGGTTTCTAGCCCCCTTTTTCCTGGGATTTTAGTCACCTCTTTCAATACGCATGACTTAGGGGGGAAAAATTCTTTCCAGGTTTTTGATAATCATCAGTTCAGACCCCCATATTTTTTAGGGATGCTTTTATGCTGCTGCACCAACTTTGATTTTGTCCCCCCCTTTTATCACAACCCCAAATATAAATGTTCACCCTCCTTCAATGCTGTATGACTATATTGGTTTAGTGCATGTTCATTAATATATTTATTATTATTTGATGCTGGAAAGAGCTCCAGCCAAAAAATTGGGGTTACCTTCCCTACCTTGGATCAAACCTGATTACCAACATTCCCCCAAAAGCATATAACTTGGTTTAGCAATTGCCTCTGAATGTAATAAAAAAAGATTTTGACAATGTCTTTTTGAATCCCGATATAGTTTTACATTAATTTTTTTGTATTTTTGATTAGAGGCATTCCTGGTTCTCCAGCATCGAAGCATAGAAGATTACATGTTTGATGAAAATAACCCAAATACTCCTCTTAAGAAGATCACGTCTGATTATATAAAAAATGCCATCAGTCTGACATTTGATTATGCCAACAACCCGCCTCTACTACTCTGACATCCAAAGGGGCAGCATCAACACTGTTCATTTTAGTGGGGCAAACCATTCAATTTTAGTTGAAAGTAAGTCCTAGAAGATATTGGTATTTCATGATGCATGCATACCTGGCTAATATGATGGGTTAGGTCCAGACGGGCCCCCCAAAGTCAATATCATCTTAAAGTGAACCATACCCTTTTTTTTTCACTTGCCAGTGCAAAAGAAATCCAAAAAACATGTTTACACTATCATTTTTTTGCGAATAGTACTGGGACAAAAAAAATGCTGCAAAAGTAAAAATAATTAAAAAATGTGCATAACCATTAAAAACCCTCTAAAGACCAAGGCAAGCACTGAAAATAATGAATAGAATTAAAAACCCAAGCACTTTAAAGCGAGGTATGCCTGTACTGTACTCAGAGTATCATTCTTCTGATTATGGTAGTAATCAGAGGCAAACATTATGTGTGTTGTGATTACCTTTTTGGGTAGGTGTACCAGCAGAAATAAGATTGTGGTGTCCCATCTTCAGTATTCTATTGTATATTTTTTTTTTTCTTCCAATGGTTGACAAATTTTACTAACTCCTCTTGAAAATAGTTCCATTGAAAAAGAAAACCCTAATCTAATATTTTCAATTATATGTTTTATGATTGTAGGTTTTTTTTTTTTATAGGACAAGGATCAGTAGAAGGTCTAGCATTTGAGGAAAAAGAAAAGATTCTATTGGACCTGTCAATCTGATGCTACCATCAATCGCATGAGTGTTAACCCATCTCGGAAAACAAAGTTTAGAAGATTGTTCATCTGAGTGCTTCTGATAAACCAAAGGCATTGTTGTGGGCAGCTGTGACCCGTATGTACTGGGCAGCAAGTTGTACTGAATGTTTTTTTGTACTTAATATAAGAGTAGTAGTAGGTTGGTAAACAGCAACCACCCCGGGGGAAATAATTTCCATCCTGCCAGGTGACTGTGAAACAGAAACCTTGGGAAAATATTTTACATGATGGTAGGATTGCTTGTCTTTTTTTTGTCTCATAAACATGCAAGATTTCAGGTACGGCCCTTTAAGGGTTTTACTTACACTTAGGTTACGCCACGAAACATGTACACGTTTATATATACACACTCATCTGAGTTTTCTTTGATTTTATCTTAATAGTTCTTGTTCTTATTGCTTTTCCTTTCATATCCATGGGGAAGTGGAATAAGAATCTTTCCCCCCGTAAACCCTGCGTGTTGTAAAAGTCAACTAAAATGCCGGGAACAATGGGCTAGTAACCCCCTTTTTCCCGTATAGCTTACTAAAAAGAAAAAGAAGAAACCCGGGAAAGTGGGATGTTTGAATGTGCGGGGATGTTGTGCAATGATAAGAAAAAATGATTGTAGATGTTATGAATAAAAAGAAGCGGGATGTCCTGGCTTTAAGTGAGAAAAAGCTAAAGGGGGGGTAGGAGAGTTTCAGTGGGGAGAAATAAATGGGATTAGTCAGGGGTTTCAAATAGAGTTAGAGCTAAAAAAGGGAGTGGCAATATTGTTGAATAATCAGTTATGGCAAAAGAAGGAATATAATGTATAAATTCAAGGTTTTGTGGAGAAAATAAAGGTTGTTTTGAAAAGTGGGTTATAGTAAGTGTTTATGCACCTGAGAAAGAGAGAAGTGTAGAGGAGAGAGAGAGATTTTGGGAAATGTTGAGGAGTGTGTGGGGAGTTTTGAACCAAGTGAGAGAGTAATTGTGGTTGGGGATTTTAATGCTAAAGGGGGAAAAAAATTTTTTTATTATTAATTTTATTATACATATTTTTAATTTGTATATTATTTTTATTTTAGGGGGAAAGAGTAATTACGGAATATACAAAAAGAAAAGAGGGGGGATATATGTGGATGGTTTTTTGTTTAATAAATGTTAAAGAGGGGAAGGTACCTAGGTTGGCACAGAGTAAGTTTTTAAAAAGGGGAAGGGGGATAAAAGAGAGGAAAAAATTATAGGGGAAAATTTTATGAGTATACCAGGAAAGTGTATGGGGGGTTTATTTTAAAAGAATTGAGGTAAAAAGAGATGGGTTTTGTGGGGCAAGGAGGCTTTAGAGGGGGAGGGGAGGGGACAAATGTTTCAGGAAACAAAAGTGAACAGATTAGAAAAGGTAGGAAGTTTTTATTGCATTTTTGGGTTTTTGAAAAGGCATATGATAGAGTGGGTAGGGGGGCAATGTGGCAAATGTTGCAAGTGTATGGAATAGGTAGTAAGTTACTGAAGGCTGTAAAGAGTTTTTTTGAGGATAGGAGGCTCAGGTTAGGGGGGTAGGGGGGAGGGGGATTACTTCCCCGGGAAAAGTAGGTCTTAGACAGGGTTTGTAATGTCACCATGGTTGTTTAATATATTTATAGATGGGGTTTTAAAAAAAGTAAATGCTAGGGGGGTTGGGGAGAGGGGTGGGATTAAATTATGGGGAATTAAATGCAAAAAGGAGTTGACACAGTTACTTTTTGCTGATGATACTGTGCTTAGGGAGATTCTAAAGAAAAGTTGAAAGGTTAGTGGACGAGTTTGGGAGAGGTGTGGGTAGAAAGTTAAAAGTGAAATAGATAAGAGTAAGGTGATGAGGGTATCAAACGATTTAAAAAAGAAAATTGGATATCACATTGGGGAGAGGGATTATGGAAGAAGTAAAGTTTTGATATTTGGGAGTTGATGTCAGCAGATGGGTTTATGAAGGATGAGGTTAACCATAGAATTGATGAAGGAAAAAGGTGAGTGGTGCATTGAGGATCGGGGAAAAAAACGTTATCCATGGAGGCAAAGAAGGGGAATGTACGAAAGATTGTGGTACCAACACTCTTATATGGGGTGAAGCATGGTTGCAAATGCTGCAGCGAGGAGGAGGCTGGGGGCAGGGGGATGTCCTGCGGGCAATGTGGGTAAATATTATGCAGAAAATTCGGAATGTGGAAATTAGGAGAAGGTGGGAGTTACTAAAAGTATTTGTCAGAGGGCTGAAGGGGGGGTTGTTGAGGTGGTTTGGTCTTTTTAGGAGAATGGATCAAAGAGAATGACTTGGGGGCGTAAAAACCAGGGGAAGGAAGGCGGGGTAGGGGCCGCCCTAGAAAAGGTTGGGGGGAAAGGGGGAAAGGAGGTTTTGTGGGCGGGGGCCCTTGGACTTCCAGCAAGCATGTGTGAGCGTGTTAGATAGGAGTGAATGGAGACGAATGGTTTTTGGGACATGACGATCTTTTGGGAGTGGGGAGCAGGGTAACATTGTGGGGAAGGGGATTCAGGGAAACCATTTAAATTTTGATTTAGTTGGACTTGAGTCCTGGAAAGGGGAAGTACAATGCCTGCATTTTAAAGGAGGGGTCTGAGATAGTGACAGCTGGGAGGGATTTTTCCCAGCTGTAGTATCTGAGCCCCTTTAAAGACAGTGATTATGTATGAGTGTGGTGAAAGTGTTGAATGATGATGAAAGTTTTTTTTTTTTTGGGGATTTTTTTTTTTTTTGGGTCACCCTGCCGGTGGGAGAGGGCCGACTTGTTAAAAAAAAAAAAAAAAATTATTATATTTAGGGGAAAAATGCAAAAAAGAGGGAACATGCAGCTCCTGGAGAATTGGGAATAGGGGGGTCAGAATTGATCCGGGGGAAGTGGATAAGCCTGTTTCCCCCCTTTGATCAAGAACCACACACTTTTATTTTTTTTCAACAAGTGGGCCGGGCCTCCCACCGAGGAGGGTGACCCAAAAGAAAGAAAATCCCCAAAAAAAAAATACTTTCATCATCATTCAACATTTTCACCACACTCATACATAATCACTGTCTTTGCAGAGGAGCTCAGATACGACAGTTGAGAATTGTCCCTCCCAGCGTCACTATCCCAGACCCCCCCTTTTAAAGTGCATGCATTGTATTTCCCCTTTTCCCAGGACTAAGTCCAATTAAATCAATTAATGGTTTCCTGAACCCCTTCACAAAATGTTACCCTGCTCACACTCCAACAGATCCATTCCCAAAACCATTCGCCCATTCACCCATCTAACACGCCCAAAATGCTTGCTGGAAGCCCAAAGCCCCTCGCCCACAATACCCCCCCTTTTCCCCCTTCCCCCCAACCCTTTTCTAGGACGACCCCCCCCGCCTTCCTTTTCCCCTACAGATTTAACGCTCCAAGTCATTTAATTTGATCCATTCTTCTAAATGACCAAACCACCTCAAGCCCCCCCTTTTCAGCCCTTTGACAAATACTTTTAGTAACTCCACCCCTTTCCAATTTCCACATTCCGAATTTTCTGCATAATATTTAACCACGCATTGCCCTTAGACAGGACATCTCCACTGCCTCCAGCCTCCCCCCGCTGCAGCATTTGCAGCCCATGCTTACACCTATAAAGAGTGTTGGTACCACTATATTTTCGTAATTCCCTTCTTTGCCTCCATGGATAACTTTAGAAAAGAGATCGAACCACGGACACTGTGTGAAGCGAGAGCGTTCCAACGGGCCACGGGACTGCACAAACCACACACACACACACCCAAAAACCAAAACACTGGCCTCTTCAGGTTCTGCCCGGGTGATTTAACAATGGTTAGGACAGATTTTCTGAAAGGTCCAAAGTTTTCTGAGGTGCGGGTTTTTTGGTGAATACAAAAGCTTTTTTCTCCAGAATAGCCCAAGTATTTTTAATCGGTTTTTAATTCCTTTTTATTTTTAGGGGACTTTATTTTCAAATTTTCTGCTGCATTATTTTTTTGTCTTAAAAAGGGGCTATAAACATTTTTTTGGGGTTTAAAAGGGTATATAATACAGAAAAATGTTTACAAACCCCACCACCCGATCTACTGGACTAACTGGAATTCCGAGGCTCCTTCCATTCAGCGATTCTAGTGAGCGGCCTTTCGTGTGGAGCAATAGTGACCACCCCATCAAGATGCCTAATGGCTTGGCTATTGATCTTTGGCCAGAAACTCTACGGGGGAGATAAAACTTGACAAGATTGGGGGTTTAATCGGGATGGCTCAGACAGAGTGGTAAGATTACACTTTTTCTTTTTTATTTTAACAAAACGCCATCCCAACTATATGGCCACTCAGAAAAGGGAAAAACATTTCACCATCTTTCATTAAATAGCTGGTTTGGAAGCCTCTGGATATTACAATCAAATGACCTATCACACTGCATTTCCCACTTCTTCAGAGGCAGGCACTGTATTTCCCCCCCAGGATTCAAGTCTGGTTAAAATTTTCCCCTGAACCTCCAAAAATTTACCTTGCTCACATGCCAACAGCATGTCAAGCCATCAAAACCACTTTGTGTTTCACCCAATTTAACACACTCAAAAAAAGCCTGATGGATTTTTAAGCTCTAGCACTAAAAACCCTTTATCCCCTTTTCCAAGCCTTCCTAGAATGACCCCCTCCTCCCCCCTTCCTGGGAAGCCCCCTCCCCCCTCCTAGGATGACCCCTATGACCCTTCCTAGGATGCCCCTACCCTCCTTCCTAGCTTGACTCCTCCCCCCTCCTTCCGGATGCCCCCCTTCCCCCTCCTTCCTAGGATTACCCCACCCCCCCTTTCCCTGGACCCCCACCCTTCCTTTTAGGATGACCCCTATCCCTCCTTCCTCCCATCTCAGAATTTTCAGTTCTTTTTATCATCAAAGTCTGCCCTTCCTTTAAATTCCTAAACCACCCAACAACCCCGCCTCACCCTCGGGAATATACCCTTGGGAATCCCTACTGTCTTATAATTTTTGTGCTTCAGATTCAATGTATATTTTATTTGCAACCCATTGCCCCAGGCAAAAATCTCTTTTCCTCCAGCCTTCTCCCTTTTTCAACATTTTTATCCCCTGCCTCCCCTATAAAAAGTTTGCTACAATACCACTGTATGCTGGTGAATTACCTTTTTGTCTCCAGAGACAAACTTCTTCAGTCCACAGATGCCCCAACACACTGCCCACCATTTTTCCCATCTATTCTATGGTTCACTTACCTTATATAGATCATCTGCCGACAGGTTCAACTGACCACTTCCTCCATACACTTCCCTCCAATTTTCTGCCCCTTTTTTCAGTGCCCATACTTTTCCTCTCATTGCCTTGCTTTTTTCTATGTTCACTGTTCATTTCCTTTTTTTTTATATACCCCCCATTTGATAAAGTATTTGGATAAAGGTGGGGAAGTTTTCATTGCATTTATGGATATAGATAAAATATGATAGAATGGATGGGGGAGCAATGTGGCAAATGTTGCAAGTGTATGGAATAGGTAGTAAGTTACTGAATGCTGTAAAGATTTTTTTATGAGGATAGTGAGGCTCAGGTTGGGGTGTGTAGGAGAGAGGGAGATTATTTTTGGAAAAGTAGGTCTTAGACAGGGAGGGTGAGTCACCATGGTTGTTTAAATATTTATAGATGGGGTTGAAAAAGAAGTAAACTAGGGTGTTGGGGAGGGGAGTGGGATTAAATTAGGGGGAATCGTAAAATGGGAGTTACAATTTATTTTTGGTATGATACTGTGTTTGGGGGAGATTCTAAAGAAAAGTTGAAAAGGTTAGGGGACAGTTTGGGGAGGGGGGAAAGGTAGAAAGTTGAAAGTGAACAAAGAAAAGAGTAAGGTGATGGGGGATAAACAATTTAGATAAAGAAAAATTGGATATCACTTTGGGAGAGGGAGTAGGAAGAAGTGAATGTTTTCAGATATTTGGGGGATTGTCAGCAGATGGGTTTATGAAGGATGAGGTTAACCATAGAATTGATAAAGGGAAAAAAGGTGAGTGGTCATTGAGGTATGTTCTGTGATTGTGGTTTTTGGGTGTGTGTGTGGTTTGTGCAGTCCCATGGCCTGTTAGGCAACGCCCGCCTACAACAGTGTCCGTGGTTCGATCTCTTTTCTAACGTTATTTTTCTTCTTTTTTTCAACACGCCGGCCATTTCCCACCGAGGCGGGGTGGCCCAAAAGGAAAAACGAAAGTTTCCCCTTTTTACATTTAATATATACAGGAGAAGGGGTTACTACCCCTTTTGCTCCGGTTTTTAGCGCCAAGGGGAAGAATTCTATTCCATTTCCCCCCATGGAGAACGTTATCTATGGAGGAAAAAAAGGGAATGTAGAAAGTATAGTGGTACCAACACTTTATATGGGGGGAAGGGGGTTATAAATGCTGCAGCGAGGAGAGGCTGGAGGCAGTGTAATTTTTGTCTAAGGGCAAGGGGGTGAAAATTTTATGCAGAGAATTTGGAGGTGGAAATTAGGAGGAGATGGGAGACAAAAGTATTGGGGTCAGGGGGCTGAAGAGGGGTTGTGAGAGGGTTTTGGGTCATTTAGAGAGAATGGATCAAATTAGAAATTTGGAGAGCATACAAATCTGTGGGGTAAGGAAGGAGGGGTGGGGGCGCCCCTAAAAGGTTGGAGGGAGGGGGGAAAAGGAGGTTTTGGGGGCGGGGGCTTGATTTCCAAAGCGGTGTGAACATTTAGATAGGAGTGAATGGAGACAAGGGTTTTTTGGGACCTGACGAGCTGTTGGAGTGTGAGCGGGGTAATAATAGTGAAGGGATTCGGGGAAACCATTTAAATTTGTTTTAGTTGGATTGAGTCCTGGAAATGGGAAGTACAATGCCTGCACTTTAAAGGAGAGTCGGGATAGTGACAGTTTGAAGGGGCATTCTAAACTGTAGTATCTGAGTGCCCCTGCAAAAACAGTGATTATGTATGAGTAAGGTGAAAGTGTTGAATGATGATGAAAGTATTTTCTTTTAGGTCACCCCGCCCCGGTGGGAGACGGCCATTTTTTAAAAAAAAATCCCAAATACAGTGGGCCCCGGAATTCTCTGCCCAAAACCCCCCAAATTTTTAATGTATTTTTTTTAAGTGCTTTGTAAGTGTATTTTTGGGGGTCTAAAGGACTAATCTAATTTACATTATTCCCATGGGAACAAATTGTTGGTAAGGGACTTGAGCAGCATTCTGAACGAATTAATGAAATCGGGGTCCACTGTACCTCCACCAACTTCTCAGAATCTCTCAAAACATATCTGCTTTACAAATTTTTGTTTGAATTTTTTGAGCTGTATGTTTTCCTCCCCATTGCTTATTAAAAAAGATTTAAATGTGTTTTCAAGCATTAAAAAAGTTGTTATTGATTTCAATTCCTCTTCTGTTTTCTAATGAGGGCCAATGGTGGGAAGCGGGCCTGTAATGAAGGAGGGCAGAGATTTTACAGTTTGAGGACACTGAACTGAGCACACATGTTTGGGCAAGACAGTGATGGAGTGAATGATGGTGAATGTGTTTCTTTTTTTTTGGGTCACCCTGCCACATTGGGAGACAGCTGTTATACCTTCAATATCCCTTTTGATAAGTTTCAAAGTCTTCCCTCCCAAGCCCAGCCAGGGGCAGTGACTTTTTTTCACTGGAGCATTGCAGTTGGAAGGCTTTGAATTGTAATACCTGCAGGTTTCGGGGCAAGACAGTTGTTGAATGTGTCATGATGAATGTATACTTTTTAAACCCTTTAGGTCCCCCTACCTTGATGGGATTTAGCTCATGTGGAAAAAATATACATTATTTACAATGGCATATGCAAATGATGTATTAAATATTTTATTCCAAGGATGGAAAATCAAAATTGTCATCTTCTGTTGTACTGTATGTGGATAATGATCCTTCATTGTGGTGTCTGATGGGGGGGGATGACACTGGTAAGTTTAATGTGTTTTATCTTCGTTTATTTTTTAAAAGCAGCAAAATTATTAACCAGAGTTACTTGACATCATCGTACATTTAACCTGAGTATTTTTAATATTTTCATATTCAAGTTTTGTCATATTTTTTCTGCTAATTTGTAAGGGGTAACTTAGGTCTTTTTTATATATATAAAAAAAAATAATTTAAGAAGTTCCAAGTCATCCATTTGATTTTTCCATCTATGGGGATTACATCTTCTGACGGACTGGGGCCTTTTTGCTGTGGTTCGAGCAAACAAATACACTTTGAAGAAGTTTTCGTTACGACTGGCTCACCCGTCCATGGGCATTTTGCCGTAGCCAAACAAAATGTTTTGAGTTATTTCTTTGCACCTCTGCTTTAGTCTTAGGTCATTCTGAAAAAAAAAGAAATATTACTGGTTTTTTTATACAGTACTGCTTATTTTTTTTAAAATGGTTAAGATAAAAGATGTTTCAATTAATGGAATTTTTTTTAAATATATACATAAAAAGGCAAAATAACACTTGATAAGCCATTTTTTGTAATTATACATAAAACACCTTGCCCGGTAAAGGCCCAAAGTATTATAAAAATAAAATTTTAAAAAAATTTTAATGCACTGTCTGGCTAGCTGTTGTAAAAAAAAGAAGGTGAGGCTAGAGCAAAAGTTTCTACAGTAATAGTCATTTAGATGGTTTCACACAAAAAATTCAATTTTTGCTATTTTATTTTTTTTGGGTTTAAAGATCATGACTGCTGCTATTATTTTCCTGTTAGGGACTTTTGATCAACAAATTTTAGGGAAAGAAGATAGAAGGGGTTCTGCTTTATGACATTTCGGAAATACAGTAGT
>WNWK01034134.1:0-20642 GCA_009830355.1 Cherax destructor | reverse complement strand
TATTATACTTCAAAATGTAGTTTCCGGGGTTTCGATACTGGGGTCCACTGTATATGTAAATTTCCTAGAATAATTAAAAAGTCAAAAAAAGTGACTGACTTCCATTGGGGTTAAGTTAGATTTACTAATGCTATGTCCAACAATAAGCACACCTGCGATCTATATGTCATGGAAATACAGTAAGTCACTTTGACTTTTGGGGTTATCATGGTGGGTATTTACACATGTTACTATGTATGATAATTTACCTATTTGTACCTGTTCCTAAATAAACTTATGTATATTTAGAAATCACGTAATAAAGATACTTCAACGTTTTATATTCTAATCGTTATATATCTTACAGTGGACCCTGGTTTTTCGTCAATAATTCTTTCCAAAAGGCTGTTCGAGTGCCATGAGGAATTTTGTTCCCATAGGACGAATGTAAATTAGATTAGTTCATTTCAGACCCCAAAATACACTTACAAAAGCACTTACAAAAATACACTTACATAATTGTTCAAGTTGGGGCAGTACAAAATCAGGGGGTCCACTGTATACATGTATGTATTATCTCTGATTTTTATCTAGTCAAAACTAACTTTTTTCTATGACAAATTTTCCTGTGACTTTTTCCTAGATTTGTATGTATATATATATATATATATATATATATATATATATATATATATATATATATATATATATATATATATATATATATATATATATATATATATATATATATATATATATATATATATATATATATATATATATATATATTTAACTGAAGGTGTGTAGTGTATATGCACAGGTCGTATCTTTGTATATACATACAGGTGTATGTATCTGTATTTTCCCAGGTAAGTATCTTTGTATGCAGACAGGTATGTATATAGTCACCAGGTTGTGTTATTTGTGTGTATTTACACTAAGTTGTGTAGGTGTGCATATACGGTACATGCTTAAGAGGTGTCATACAATGAGAGGTGAGTATCCTGTATATGCTAAGGTATGTATCCATATATGAACTGAGAGGGGTGTGTATCTGTGTATATACACTTGAGAGGTGTGTGTATCTATGTATACACTTAAAGTTTTGTATATCTGTATATATCCATTCAGTTTACTTCTCTCCCTACTTGGGATTAAAAAATACTTCATGTCTAAGTGATATGCAGCTTTAATTAGCCACGAACAGTTGATTGGCTTTAAATATAACTAAAGTAACTTTTTCTTATCCGTAGTGGCATGTTGTTTATATCCTTTATCAGAGCTCATTGCTTTCAAATGTCTATGTTGTTTTTGACCACTCAAGTGTGGTTCCTTGATATTGGTGAGGGTTCTTGATCTGATGAATTGGACCCAGGCTCCTATTCCTTGAATTAGTCTGAGTGTCTTCCTTTATCCTAGGCACTGTATGACCCCAGTGGGTTTAGTGCTCTCCATGAATATAATTTTTTTTTTGAGTGATAACCTTCATCGTTTTCTGTGTGATACCAGTCATTATTTTTTATTGTAATTGTTGGTTGTAGGAGCCTAAGGCTAGAAGTGGTTATGTTTTTTTTATTAACCGTCGGCTGTTTCCCACCAAGGCAGGGTGGCCCGAAAAAGAAAAACTTTCATCATCATCACTCCATCATTGTCTTGCCAGAGGTGCGCTTACACTATACAGTAGTTATAAAACTGCAACATTAACACCCTCCTTCAGAGTGCCGGCACTGTATTCTCATCCCCAGGACCCCAAGCCCGGGCCTAAGACTTGAGTCCTGGAGATAATAACCCGCACTTAGGAGAAAAACTCTAATGTTTCAGTCCGACTTGGACCATTAACTCTTTCAGGTAGGGCCCTCTCCCAAACTCTTTCCCTCAGGGTCAAAAAATTTTCAGAAAAAAAAATTTTTTTCTTATGAAATGAAGAGAATCTTTCTGATCATAATGACACCAAAAGTATGACATTTGATGGGAAACTTACGGAATTATGCTCTTCGCAAGTTAGCTGTGTTGACAATATTTATGCATTGGCGATTTTGCCCCCTTTGAGCCCTATTTTGCCAATTCCAGTGTTTCAGTCTACTAAATCATAGCTATTTCCTAGAATTCCATTTGTTCTATCGACTGAGTACAGGAAACCGCCCCTTTACCGATTTCAGCTACCCAGTAAATTGGTCAGAAATTGGTTGGAATTTCACACAAATTTCAAAAGATGCCAATTTCAAAATAGGGTTCAGAATAAACAAGACAGATATTCCTGGCACTAAAATAACTTTATCTGTTCATTAGTCACGTCTCAGGCCCCCCTTACATTACTTTTTCTTTCCATTTTGAATTTTTATTCTCAAAAAAAATAAAAGATTTTCTGTTATGTATACTACTGCATCATTGTATAAACGGTATAAATAATATCAGTGCATTTGTACAAGAATATTAGACTCACCAGTTGACGTGTATTGGATGTTTGGCATGATTTGTTTACTCTTGAACATAGGCAAAAATCAAACATTTTCACTACTTTCGCTCAATTTCAAGGTACTTGTCATCGTAAAACCAATCAAAATTATGTCTATTTCTGTAATATATCTTCCATTCTATCAATGTGACCAAGAAAACAAGAACACAACCATAAATACCATACGAAAATAGACTACAAATTTGCTGTTTTAAACCAAAACATGATCAGTTTTTTTCTCATTATGCAGTGTGTGTTGCAGGTTTTTTTTTTATAATGCATACACTGACCCCCAGACCCATTCTTTAAATCTAGGCCTACCAGCCTTTTCCTGCTTGATTTGAGGCGCTAGAATTTACGCGTACTAGTACGTCAACCCTGGCACGAAAGGGCGACTAGTACATCACTCACCAACCCTGAAGGGTTAAGAATTAGACAGACTTTTAAACCCTTTGGGGTCCACAGGCCCTTCGAAACTCGTTCTCAGGGTCGAAAATTTTTTCGGAAAAAAAAATTATTTTTCTTATGAAATGATAAGAATCTTTTTCAATCACAACGACACCAAAATTATGAAATTTGATCGAAAAATAACGGAATTATGCTTTCGAAGTTAGCGGTATCGATGACATTTACGCATCGGCGATTTCGCCCACTTTGAGCCATATTTTGGCAAATTCCAATGTTCAGTCTACTAAAATTATAGCTATTTGCTAGAATTCCATTTGTTCTATCAATTGAGTACAAGAAACAGCCAATTTACCGATTTCAACTACCCAATAAGGTGGTCAGAAATTCGCAATTTGGACAATTTCACCAAATTTCAAAAGATGCCAATTTCATTCTAGAATAAATGAGACAGACATTCCTGGCACTAAAATAACATTTTATCTGTTCATTAGTCACGTCCCCAGGCTCCTTTTACATTACTTTTGCTTTTCATTTTGAATTTTTATTCTCACAAAAAAAAAAAAGATTTACTGTTATGTATACAACTGCATCATTGTAAAAATGGTATAAATAATATCAGCGCACTTGTGCAAGAATATTAGACTACCCAGTTGATGTGTATTGGACGCATGGCATGATTTGTTTGCTCTTGAACATAGGAAAAAATCGAACATTTTGCTTTTTGCGCTCAGTTTAAAAGGTACTTGTCATCGTGAAACCAGTCCAAATTACAGTGGACCCCGAGTTTGAAACCCGGAAATCGTACATTTATGTAAGTATAATATTGTAAGTGGTTGGGGAAAAAGTTTTTTTGGGGTCTGAAACAGACTAACCTACGTGACATTTTTCCTTAAGGGGTAAATTCGTTCGGTAATGGCATTGAGCAGACTTCAGGAGTGAATTTTTTACAAACTCAGGGTCCACTGATCTCTATTTCTGTAATATATCATCCATTCTATCAAATGAGACTAAGAAAACAAGAATACAAGCATAAATACCATACGAAAATAGACTGCAAATTCTTTTTAAACCAAAACACGGTCAGAGTTTTTTCCTCATGCACTGTGTGGTGCAGGATTTTTATACTGCGCACACTGACCCACAGCCCATTCTCTATATCTAGGCCTACCAGCCTGTTTCTGCTTGATTTGAGGCGCTGAATTTAGGTGTACTAGTACGACCAAAACCTGGCGCGTAAGCCATCTAATGCGGCCCAAACCCCCAAAAGGGGTTTAAATTAGATTTTCTTTGCAGTTAATTACAATTACAGTGGTCCTCGGTTTCGTGCATCTCCAAACTCGAACATTTATGTAAGTGTATTTTTGTAAGTGCTGTTGCAAATGTATTTTTGGGGTCTGAAATAGACTAACCTACATGACATTATTTCTTAAGGAAGTAAATTCGTTCGTAATGACACTTGAGCAGCATTCTGGAATGAATTTTCGTCAAAAAACTTTTTACTCTCTTCTTTTCTTCTTTTTTTCTTGGTAGGAATTATTTAGGTATTTAAGAATATTCAAGTAGTAGACCGCCACCACTAGGAAATTAAACCATATTACACGGACTCATGGAACTCCGTGTTCACCCAAGAATTTGCAAGAACCCCCCTATCACATGCTTTTAACATCCTAGGGAGAGGGAGCATGGACACTGGGATCGTCCCGCAGCTACTAAAAACAACAGACATACCCCCGGGCTCCAAAAAGGGGGCAGTAAAGCAATAGCAAAGAACGGGGAACCACTGTATATGTGCAATAAAAGCATGCAAGAGGCCTTCAAATTATGCGCTACAGTATTTTTAAATTTTTAGAAACACTTGCAATATGTGCAATAAGAAAGCATGCAGAGGGCCTTCAAATTATGCGCTACAGTATATTTAATTTTAGAAACACTTGCAATATCGTTTAGAAAAAACACTAAATAGAGGAGCTTTGTAAGAGAACTGTACTCATCTTAATTATATTTTTGGCTATCTAATAAGAAAATTCTATCACTTCTAAAGTAAAAAAAGACACAATAGTGACTGAAACAATACGCAAATAACCCGGACATAGGAGAGAGGGCTCAAAAGATGTTTCAGTCCGACTTGGACTATTTACAAGTCACACACTGGTTAACTAGTATTAGGATTAATTTGCCCAAAATGCATTGCATACTAGCCAATTATCTCCCTTATTCACTTTGTATTAAAGTTACAAACTGTTCTAGAATAGATCTTTCTCATTTTCTCTGATATTCTGTTATTATCATTCACGATATATTTCCCCTGCCTAACAATGCTTTATTACATGTAAACTACATTATTTTAGTATCGCATAAAAAAATAAATATTTGTTCAGCCTCTCCTCACTAGCGACATACTCGTTTACCTTTGATATACCTTTGAAGAGTTTCGAGTTTATCTACTCTCTGAGCCCGGCCATGGGCCAGGCTTGTCGGTCTTGCCTGGTCAACCAGGCTGTTGCTGCTGGAGGCCCACTGCGCCACATATCCATCACAGCCTGGTTGATCTGGCACCTGGTGAAGATACTTGTCCCGTTTCCTCTTGAAGGCTTCTACACTGGTTCCAGCTGTGTTTCGGATATCTTCTGGTAGGATGTTGAATAGTCTGGGACCCCGGATGTTAATACAGTGCTCCTTATTGTCCCCACCGCACCCTGCTCCTCACTGGGTTTATTTTACACTTCCTCCCATATCTCTCACTCCAGTATGTTGTTATGGCAGTGTGCAGATTTGGGACCAGACCCTCAAGTACTTTCCAGGTATATATTATCATGTATCTCTCTCTCCTCCGCTCCAATGAGTACATGTTCAAGACTTGAAGGCGTTCCCAATAATTTAGATGTTTCAATGGCTCAATGTGAGCCGAAAACGATCTCTGAATTTGTTCCAGCTCTGATATTTCTCCTGCCCTGAACGGGCCGTCAGCACTGAGCAGTATTCTAAGTGAGGAGCACTAGTGATTTGAAGAGTGTCACCATCGGCATTATTTCCCTTGTTTTGAAAGTTCTCAATACGCACCCGTCATCTTCCTGGCTGTTGTGATCTTTGTCTTGTTATGGTCTTTAAAAGAAAGATCAGCAGACATAATTATTCCCAAGTCCTTTACGTGTTCCTTTCATTCCATGTGGTGCCCCTCTTGCTTTTTGTATATAGTGTTCCTTTTGAGTTCTTCATTCTTTCCATACCTAAGCAGCTGAAACTTATCACCATTGAACGTCATGTTGTTCTCCACTGCCCACTGGAAGACCCTGTTTATGTCTTCCTGAAATTTTTTCAGTGTCCTCTCCCGTAGTGACTTTCATGCTTATTTTTGTGTCATCTGCAAATGATGATACAAAGTGTGCCGGGTGTTTTTATCTATGTCTGCTATGAGTATGAGAAACAGCAGAGGTGCCAGGACAGTGCCTTGGGGCACTGAGCTTTGACCTCGCTGATGCTGGATCTTGCCCTGTTCACTACTACTTTTTGTGTTCTGTGTGTTAGGGAAATCAAAACCATCTGCCTACCTTCCCCGTAATGCCTATGGCCCTCATTTTGTGTGCTATCACTTTTGTTTAGTGCCTCGGACTTACAACAGGCTCTCTGACCAGTATTCATACCTAAATAATGTATATTAGAGCTGATTTCTTCTATTCTTTTTATTACAATAACAGTACACTACTGTATAAACATTTAAAATACAGTGGTACCTCGGGTTATGAACTTAATTCGTTCCAGAAGGATTTTCGAGTGCCGATCTGTTCAAGTACTAAACAATTTGTTCCCATATGGAATAATGTAAATTAGATTAATCTGTTTCAGACCCTCAAAAAATACACTTACAAAAATACACTTACATAATTGTTCAAGTTCGTATCCTGAATTACCATTGTATACCAGAAATGTTATAAATGGTGCAAAGGTGACATTAAAACAATATCAAAGATGGTTGACACAAACTCACTACCATTACAGTATGCTCCTCACTTACCCAAAGATTTGTTTAACGACGTGGTCTCGGGAAAGGGGAACTCCGTCTAAGTGAGGGAGGCTGTATTTGTATTTCTAGGTAATTTTGGATACACTTTTTCAGTTTATGAAAAATTTCACCTTATAGATGAGTTTTAAAAGTTTTGATTTTTGTGGAATATCATTCAGGGATTGTACATTTGTTTACAGTATTGCTGTACATATTTTCTTATGCAACATATCTTGTACTATATTTTCCCTGCATCATTGATTTAAGAGCAACACAAATTTGTTTTCTGTCTCAGATAATTGCAAAAATTTTTTTGTGATTTTCTGAACACAATCAAGTTTCACTTGCATCTCAAGATAGAACCAATTTTTAAGAAATTGGAAGAATAATAAAGAGCTAGGCATGATTATCGTGGGCATGCATGTTTTGGGAGATATGTGAAGGAAGATGCGAACTTTTTTTTTATTATGGCCCCTTTGGGTTATAACCCAGGATAACCAAAGAAAGTCAAGCAATGGGGTTTTTTTGTTGGGATTTTTGGTCCTTTTCCCTGGGGTGCTCCCCCAATAGTTGACTTTACTAAAGGTATCTGGGTGAACGGGGGCGCAGAGGAATTTTAATTAAGGATTGATTTATTTTTTTTAATTTTCAATGGGAAATTACAGTTTTGATTTTCTAAGTACAAAAAAGCCACTATCATCCCGGGGGCATTGGGCAGATAAACCTAAGTTTAACAGACTATACTAAATACTAGGCATATACAGGGGCCCCCGGTTTAAAAGGGCCGTTCCTGTTATGGCCAACTGGGTTTAAAAGGCGGTTTTTGGCTCCTGGTTAGCGGCCATATGGGAGGCATCTGTCCCCCGGGGGGGGGCCGCGCTTCAGTTTACCTTTTCTCTCGGTGTGGGGGCTTCGCTCATTCATCCAAACATTTCGCTTATTTTCCTTTTTTTTGTCAGTAACTGGAAATAAGAAAATGGCCCCCAAGAAATTTCCCAGTAAAGTTCCTGTGGTAAAGAGAGTGAGAAACCCATAAATTTAAAAAAGAGGTGTTTGGGTATAAGTGGTGTGCAGGGCTGGAACTTGCCAGGATGTTTGGAAAAAACAAATAAACCTTTCATCCACCCTGGAAAGAAGAACAAGTCAGGGCTGATGTTCCCAAGGTAAAAGGTCACCAATAATGGAAGAAAGGGAAAAAGTTATTTTTTTGTGGATTAAAAAAAAAGAAATAGGGAGACAGTGTAGTGGAGTCTGTTATTTGTGAGAAAAAAGGCATTTGCATGAAGATCTTGTGAAAAAAAACTCCTGGAACAAGTGCTGCTGGTAGTGAATTTGGGGCCAGAAAAGGCTGGTTTGAGAGATTTAAATTATGGCATACACAGTGTTGTAAGGTAGGGGAGGTCCCGTTCAGACAAAACATACTGCTAAAAATTTTGTCTGAATTTCAGAACTACAAAAAGGGTGAAAATCTGAAACCCCAAAAGTGTTTTTGTGACGAAACAGGCCTGTTTTAGAAGAAAATGCCCAATGGGACCTACATCACGCAGGGGGAAAAAGGCACTGCCAGGACACAAGCCTATAAAAGACAGGCTAACTCTCTTTTTTTAGCAATGCTGGGGGGGGATTTCAAAGTGAAGCCTTTATCTGTATCACTTAAAAATCCCAGAGTGTTCAAGAAACACAATGTCCACAAGAAAAGTTGGTGTGATGTGGAAACAAATGAATCATGGGTCAAAAGGGCAAATTTTAAAAGATTGGGTTGAAAATGTTTTGGCCTAAGTGTAAAAAAAATATCTTCAGGAAAACAATTTGGGACTCAAGTGCCTCCCGGTACTGGACAATGCTCCGCATCCTCCCGACTTTGGAAAACCCAAAATTTTGGACTTCAAATTTATAAAAATGAAGTTCTTGCCTCCTAACACCACTCCTCTTCTCCCGCCCTGGACCAGCAGGTCATTTCTAACTTCAAAAACTTACACAAAAGCAGTGTTTGAAAAATGCTTTAAATGACCCGGGCAGAATTTACCCTTAAAAGTTCTAGAAGAATCCTTCAGTATCTAAAATGCATAAGCCTTATAGGTGGCTTGGGAGGGGGTGACTTCAGGACTTTGAACTCTGCGGAAATTTTTGGCCAGGTTGTGTCCAACAGAGGTTTTGAAGGGTTTGAGGCTGACCCTGACGACCCTGTGCCTGTTGGGGTATTGTGGCTTTGGGGAAGTCCATGGGGTTGGAGGTGAGTGGTGAGGGTGTGGAAGAGTTGGTGCAGGATCACAGGGGAAACTAACCCCTGAAGAGCTGCAGAGCTGGAACTGGAACATCATCAGACCAGAGTTGAGGAAATTGCTTCAGAAAAAAGGAAAGAAGGAGGTGCCTTCTTTAGTGATTAAGGACATGTTGGAATTTGGAATAGGTTACAAAGTTTTGTTGAAAAAAACCATCCCGACCAAGCTGAAAAAGCCATATCTGCAACATGTTTATGACAAAAACCCTTTTCCCACTTTAGGGAAATGTTAAAGAGGTGCCAGAAACAGAGCACTCTGGACAGTTATTTTCTAGACAGGGGGCCAGTGACTCTCAAGCTGGTCCTAGTGGCATTAAAAGACAAAAAGGAAGTAACCCCCCAGAGGGACTTGTTACCTGAAGTCCTTTTGGGGGGGGATTCCCCCTTCCCAAAAACTAACTCCCCCCTTTTTCCCCCCCTATCTTCCCGAAAAAGCATTAGTCTTCAATAAAGGGATGTATGTAATACTGATTTAATTGTTAAAAAAATATTTTTGTGAATATTTTTGTCTGGAATGGGTTTTATATTTACATTAATTCTTATGGGGAATATTATTTTTATAGGATTTCGGGTTTTTGGGGGAGCTTTTGGAATGGATTACGCCTTTGAGGGGCCACTGTATCTCCGTTTTGCCGATTTTAGTTTTCCCCACTTTTTTTCGTGGAAATATTGGCTCTGTTTTCCCCATGGTACGGAACCTGTCCAGTGCCCAGTGCGCATACAAAGCCCGGGCCCCTCCCACACATTCTCGGCCAGTATAGCATTGTTTCTGGTTGAGTGAACATTATCCTGCGGTTTAAAACATTTCTTTAAAAATTCATTGTTTTTTGGGCCTTGATTATTGTGTGTGACTGCTAAATAAACCTGAGCCCCAAAAAAAACTCCCAGTGCCCGTCCTTTGGAAAGAAAGTGAGGGAACACCGTAAATTAAAGAAAGAAATCATACAAAGTATCAAAGTGGAGTCAATAAAGGCTATAGTACCAGCCAGCGATAAAGTGTAGCACTAACAGTGTAGTAAGTGTTAAGCGATTAAGCAATAGAAAAATGACGACAGAAACTTAACTCCTCCATTGTTGTTTGGGGAACATAGGGCACTGAGACCAGTGCTGCCCTCTTCCACCATCTCCTCCAAGAAAATTAAATATTTCTTATTTATAAATTAAATTTAAATATTTTTATTTATAAATTACGTACATTGTTTCAGTGTGAATACTGGTTGTGGTTTCTGCTGCCTCCACCACCACTATAGTACAGCTTATGATCAGGGCCCTTAAACCCAACAACAATAACACTATCACCAGTCCTCACATTCATAATGACATATTTTATTCATTCTAGAGTATTTTCATGTTTCTATGTTTTTAAATATTGTTTATTATGTCATATGTATTAGATGAATTGTGATAGATAAATAAGCCATAGAGCATATTAGTGTCAAATTGAAGCATTTTGCCCTGTCTCCAAACAATAAACTTGCCCCCCTCTCCCCTCTCCGTCTTCCATACACCAACAAACCCCAATAAAGGTAAGTGTGATGTTAAATGTTCATTTACAGTATACATGTTATTAGTGCTTTATATTTATTTTATTTTTTTCTGTATGTAAATCTATATTCAATCTCAAAAAAATTTTTTTTTGTTAATACTTCTGGTTCTGAAAAAATTAATTGAATTTACATTATTTCTTATGGGGAAAAGGGTTTTAAAGTTTTTGCCGATTTCAGTTTTAGCCATCCTCTGGAACGGATTAAACAAAAGGGGGGTCCACTGTATATATTTGGTTTGAATTGTACATCGTTTATTTTATTTCAACAGAGGTAGTTAGTGGTTTAGCAGTACAGGGGTACCGGTTTTATCAATATGAAATTTCGTTCCAGAAGGCTGTTCGAGGGCCCTTACCAATGTTTTTTCCCATAAGGACGAATGTAAATTAGATTAGTCCGTTTCAGACCCCCAAAATACACTTACATAATTGTTTGAGTTGAGAGCTGTGAAACCGGGTACCATTGTATATACCTGGAGTATACATTTTTGGGATTTTATTAAGCTATTGGGAAAATTGTTTAAAACATATTCATTCTTTGAAGAATATTAAGCTCGCTGGGAAAATTGGGTTAAAGCATATACATACTATGTATATGCATTCTTTGAAGGATTTTATTAAACTCATTGGAATATTGTTTAAAAATATACAGTGGACCCTGGGTTTCGTAATTAATCCATTCCCGGAGGTGACTAAAGCTGAATTTGGATTTGAATTCATTTTTCCCCTAAGAAATAAAAATCCCAAATTTAAACCGTTCCCGACACCCAAAAATATTTAAAAATAATTTTTTTCTGAAATATACATTTACCCCAGAAAACAATGAGAAAGAAGAATAAAAAAATAATATGACACTTACCTTTATTGAAGACTGTTGTTGGTTGGTGGATGGAAGACAGGAGGAGGGGAAGGATGGGGAAATTACTGTTTGGGGGGAAACCCCCTTTCCCTAAAGACTAAAGGTACCAAGTCCTATCCCAGGGTTATTTTCCCCCTTTTTTGTTTTTTAATGCCCTAGGGCCAGCTTGAGAGTCACTGGACGCCTGTCGCTCAAAAAATGTTCCAGAGAGGTCTGTTTCTGGGTATGTTAGGGTTTGGCGGTTTAGGGGGGGGTGTTTGGAGACAGGACAAGATAGTCCTTCAATATGACACTAATATCAACTCTACGGCTTTTTTATCTAACACAATTCATCTAATATGACATAATAAAAAATATTAATAACATAGAAATATGATATATACCTAGAATAATAAAATATGTCATTACTTTTTGTGACGAGTTTTGTTGTTTGTTGTTGGGTGGGGCCACTGAAAATCCTTACACAGCGGTGGGTGGTGGCAGCAGAGGCAGCGGGGTTGTCAGTCGCCCTTTCCCCCCCTTGGGGGAGTTTGTTTGGCTGTCCTTTTTTTATCGAGAATGCAACACTTGCTACACTGTTAATGCTACACTTTATCGCTGGCTGGCGCTATAGCCTTTATCGATTCCTGTTGCTTTAGTATCGTAACATATCGTAGAATTACTGAATCACTGAAGAAGGCACATTCCCCCCTCTCTCTCAACCCTTACCAAAGGGCTGGACTAGGAGCTTTTTTTGGTCCCATGGTGGCTTATTTAGCAGTTGCAAGCACTAAAAGAATGGAATATTACTAAATGTATCGTATGAACGCATGGGGTGATGGTCACCGCTGATAAACAATGCCGGACTGACGGGAATGGTGTGGAACGGTGTGTGGGGCTGCTCGGGCCACTCGCACGCGTTCGGGACAAACGACTATTACCGAGCTAAATGAAGATCTCCGAGCCAGTATTTTGATGATAAAATGTTATGATTACTGAATATTACGAAATCTAACGACTACAATATCCGGGGTCCACTGTACGTATATACATTCTTTGAAAGATTTTTTTATCAGTACAGTGGACCCTGGGTTTTTCGTGTTTAATCCGTTGCAGAGAGACCGGCCAAAACTGATATTGACCAAAACCAAAACCATTTTCCCCATAAGAAATAATGTAAATCCAATTAACCCGTCCAGACACCCCAGAAGCATTAAAAAAAATTTGTTTTGACCTTAAAGATACAAAAGAATGAACATTCAACATGACACTTACCTTTATTGAAGACTGTTCTTGGTGGATGGAAGACAGGGAGGGGGGGAGGGGGAAAGAGGCTATTTTTTGGGAAGGATGTCCCCCTCCATAAGGACTCTAGGTACCAAGTCCTTATCTGGGGTCACTTCCTTCTTTGTCTTTTAATGCCACTAGGACCAGCTTGAGAGTCACTGCACACCTGTGGCACTAAATATTTGTCCAGAGAGCTCTGTTTCTGGCATCTCTTTAAAATGTCCCTAAAATGGAACAAGAGATTGTCATTGTACATGTTGCCGACACGGGTTGCAACATTTTGTCAGGGCGATGCTCCTCAACAAATGAATGCACCCTACTCCACATTCCACAAATCTCCTTAATCTCTGAAGAAGGCATCTTCTTCCATCTCTCTTCCTCCTCATCTGAAGCAATTTCCTGAGCTGTGGTTTGTTGGTGTTGCAGATGAAGGTGTTGCAGCTCTTCGGTGGTTAGCTCTAATTGTGGTCCTCCACCAATTCTTCCACATCCTGGCCACTCACATCCAACCCCATGGAATTCCCCAATGCCACAATACTTTCCACAACAGGCAGAGGGTCGACTGGGTCAGCCCAAACCATTCAAAATCCCTCTCTTGGACACAATCTGGCCACAATTTTCCCAAGCAGAGTTCATCGTCCGGGAAGTCACCCCCTGCCAAACCTTATCTATAAGGCTTATGCAATGGAAGATATTGAAGTGATCCCTCCAGAACTCTCTTAGGGTCAATTCAGAGTCCGAGGTTATGTCAAAGCACCTTTGAAGCATTGCTTTGGTGTACAGTTTTTTGAAGTTTGCAGTGACCTGCTGGTCCATGGGCTGGATGAGAGGAGTGGTATTAGGAGGCAAGAACTTCACTGTTACAAATTTGAATTCCTTAGACAATTGGTCTTCCAAGTCTGGAGGATGAGCAGGAGCATTGTCCATTAACAGGAGGCATTTGGGAGTGGCAATTTCTTTTCCAGGAGGTATGTTTTCACACTCAGGCCAAACACTTCATTGAACCATTCCAGGAAAATTTCCTTTGTGACCCATGCCTTACTTTTGCCTTTCCCACATCACACACAATTTACTCTTGGACATTGTTTTTCTTGAACACACTGGGATTTTCTGAGTGATACACCAGTAAAGGCTTCACTTTTAACCCTTTCATGGTCGAGAGGCCCTCTCCCAAACTCGTTCTCAGGGTCGAAAATTTTTCGGAAAAAATAAATTATTTTTTCTTATGAAATGATAGAGAATCTTTTCCAATCATAATGACAAAAAGTATGAAATTTGATGGAAAATTAATGGAATTATGCTCTTGCAAAGTTAGCAGTATCGATGATATTTACGCATCGGTGATTTTGCCCACTTTGAGCCCTACTTTTCGGCCAATTCCAATGTTTCAGTCTACTAAAATTATAGCTATTTCCTAGAATTCCATTTATTCTATCAATTGAGTCAAAAAACCCCCAATTTCCGAATTAACTCCAATAAAGTGGTCAGAAATTGGCATTTTTGGCCAATTTTACACAAATTTAAAAAAATGCCATTTTCACAAAGGGTCCAGAATAAACGGACAGACATTCCGGGACTAAAATAACATTTTATCTGTTCATTATATGTCCGGCCTCTCAATTCTTTTGCTTTCCATTTTGAATTTTTTTCTCACAAAAATAGAAGATTTTCTGTTATGTATACTTTTGCATCATTGTAAAAACAAAATTTAAAAAATATCAACGCATTTGTGCAAGAATATTAGACTGCCAGGATGTGTATTGGATGCAAGGCATGATTTGTTTACTCTTGAACAAGTACTTTTCGCTCAGTTTCAAGGTACGTACAGTGGGCCCCAAAATAAAAAACTTCATTCCAGAAGCCTGCCAAATGCCCTTACCGACAATTTTTCCTTGGAATAATGTCATGTAGGGTTATCATTTTGACCCCCAAAAATACACTTCCACAAGCACTTACAGTATTATACTTGCATAATTTAGTTTCCCCGGGGGCGTTTCTGGGGGGCCCTGTACTTGTCATGAAAAATCAAAAATTTTCCCTATTTCTGTAATATATCTTCCCTTCATCAAATGAGACCAAAAAAACGAGAATACATCCATAAAAACCATAGAAAAAGACTGTAAAGTCGCTTTTTAAACCAAAAACCCGGGCAGAGTTTTTTTTTCCCCATGCAGAGAGGTGCAGGTTTTTATCTGCGCACACTGACCGCCCGACCCCTTTCTCACATCTGGCCTAAGCCTGCCTGGGGGCTTTAAAAAGTACTAGTACGTCAATAACCCCGATCGTGCCCTACTAGTACAACGAAAACCCTGAAAGGGTTAAATCACCCAGCATTACCACACAACAAGAGGAGCCCGTCTTTCACAGGCTTGTGTTCTGGCAGTTCTTTTTCCTCCTGCATCATGTGGCCTCTTTGGATTTTCTTTGAAAACAGGCCTGTTTTGTCACAATTGAACACTTGTTGGGGTTCAATTTTCAGCCTCTATATAGTCTTTGAATTCCTGCACAAATTTTTAAGCTGCATGTTTGTCTGAACTGGCACCCCCTTACCATGCCTTATAACACTGTGTATGCCACTTCGCTTTTTGAATTTTTTTTAAACCCGCTTTTGCTGGCCTTAAATTTAACAATATCAGCACTCATTCCCAAACATTTGCTTTATTAGATCGCTGCAACTGCCTTGCTTTTTTTCAAATTATTGACTGCACAACACTATCACCCACTGTTTTTTTGTTTTTTATCCACACCAACAAAATTTCCCATATTTTCAATTGTTTGTGATCTCTGTTTTGTTATGGTATTCCCCCTTTTTCCCAAATCAGCTTCCATGATTTCTTTTCTCTTCGCCACAATGGAACTAATGGTTGATGGGACTTCTGGTATATCCTGCTGGGGTTTCGGCAATATGTACCACTATCATATTTTTATTTTTATTTGATTGCTTTCTTCAATTCTACGATGTTCCTCCTTTCTTTCCAAAGGACTGGCACTGGTTTTTTTTTTGGGCCCATAGTGGCTTATTTAGCAGCCCCAAACAATAAAAAAGCTCAAAACCAATGTAATACAGGGGAAAACCCCTTAAAGAAAAAAATTCATTGCAGAACCCCGCTCAATATTGAACAATTTACTTCCTTAAGAAAAAAGTCATTTAGGTTATTTTTTCAGCCCCTAAAAATACACTTCCACAAGCATTTTAAAAATTTTTTAAAACCCTAATTCCGATTTGGGGGGGTTCTTTAAAACCCGGGGGTTTCCCCTGTATTATGAAATGTTTGTTGACCCGCAGGATACTATGTTCCTCACCCAGAAACAACACAAAACTGCCTGAGAATGTGGGGCCCAGGCACTGGCGGGGTTTCCCTCCATCCAAAGAAAATGGGGAAATTGATAAAAAAGGGGCCAATTTTTTTCGAAAAGTTCCAAAACTAAATAAATAAGGAGTTGACAAAAAAAAAAGGGGCCCTGTAGTATTACCTTCTAAGTTTTTAGATCCAAAAATGCAAAAATATTTATTTTGCTTGGGGTCGAAAATTATAACAAAAATATTTGTCTCAAAATTTTACATTTTCCCAAAAATCACCCAAATCATGATGGGGGAAATTTTTGTTCTGATATTAAAGTTTAAATTTGGGCCCCCAAATTTCGGTCCCCCAAAACTCAAACAATTATGTAAGTGTATTATTGTAAATTTCTTTTGTAAAAACGTATTTTGGGGGGCTGTGGACAACCTAAACCCCCCCATAGTGGTCCCCCCCCAACGTCTTTTTCCCTTCCCGGGGGTGGGGCCCCAACACAAAAAATTTTTTTATTGAAAAATTATTTTATAAAAAAAGTAAATAATTTAAACCGTTCCAAAACATCCCGAAATATTACAAAAAAATTAAAAAATATATATAAGTAGTAAAACTATATGTAATATTAATTAATTAAAAAAATTTAAAAAAAAATTTCTTACCCTTTTTTGGAAAAAGATTTTCTGGCCAAACTGGAAGGAATTAAAGGGGGGGAAAAAAGTTGGGGAAGGGGGTTAGTGTTTGGGGAAGGGGGAAACCCCAAAAAGGGCTTGGTAACAAATCCCCCTTGGGGTTACTTCCCCTTTTTTGAAGTTTGCAATGACCTGCTGGTATGGGCTGGATGAGGGGGTGGTGTTGGGAGGCAAGAATTTTACTCTGATGAAATTGAAGTTTAAACAACTCTTGCAAGGGAGGAGAGCGGGACATTGCCCAGTACCAGGAGGCACTTGAGTGGCAATTTCTTTTTCAGGAGGTATTTCTTCTTTAGTGCCAAACCTCCAGTCAACCATTCCATGAAAAAGTCCTTAGTGACCCATAAAAGGTTTTACCCTTTCCCAATGCACACACAAATAATTCCGTTAACATTGTGTTTCTTGAAGGCTCTGGGTTTTCTGCGTAATACCCCAGTAAAGGCTTCATTTTAAAATCACCACTGGCATTGGCACACATCATAAGGTTAGCCTGTCTTTCATAGGCTTCGTCCTGGCAGTGCCTTTTCCTCCCCGAGTAAGAAGGTCCTGTTGGGCATTTTCTTCCAAAACAGGCCTGTTTCATCACAATTAAACACTTGTTGGGGGGGAAAATTTTTCAAACCCCTAGAACCCCAAATTCACTCCAAAAAATTTTAGCTGCCCTTTTTCTGATGGCTGCCTCCCATGCCTCACAACATTGTGTATGCCACTACATTTCTTAAACCTCTCAAACCAGCCTCTGCTGGTTTAAAAACACTCGCCCCACCACTGGTTGCAGGCATTGTCACAAGATCTCGTGCAACTGCCTTGCCTTTTTTAAAAAATCGCCGTGGAAATATACCCCCTAACTGTTTTTTATTGATTCACACCAGCAATAACTTTTCAACCTCATCCACTGTTTGATCTATTTTTTGAAACATATCAACCCCTTTTTCAACATTAGCGGCCTTGATTTCTTTTTTCTTTTCCAGGATAGTGGTGATAGTAGATTGTTTTTTTTCCTACATCCCGGCAAGCTCACCCCCCCATCGCCACTCTCATATTTTCAACAATCTCTTTCTTCAGTTCGATGGTGTTCCCCTTTACCACAGGGGGGCCACTAGGAAGCTTCTTTGGACCCATGGTGACTTATTTCACAGTGACAATCACTAAACCACCAAAAAAAACAACAAATTATTGAATGTTTGAAAAGGGTGGGTTTTTTACTCAAGTGTAAAAACGCGAGACTGCCGTCCTGGGCGGAGGCACGCAAACGCAGGGCAGGCGGACAGGTCGGGCGTATCGCTACCCAGTAAAACGCTACACGAAAAAAATTGACCCTAAAAACAATCGTTCCCCCAAAAAATTGTTATTTGGAATGATCGTTACTCGGGGTTCCACTGTACACGTTTTATTATCATGTATCTCTCCTCCGCTTGAGTACATGTTCAAGATTGAAGGCATTCCCAGTTATTTTTGGGGCTTTACTGGTTGTGTGAGCCGTAAAAGATCTCTGTATTTGTTCCTGCTCTGATATTTCTCCTGCTTTGAATGGGGCCCTCAGAACTGAGAATATTTTAAATGAGGGAGCACTAGCGATTTGAAGGTTCCCTCGGCTTTACTTTTTCCCCTTGTTTGAAAGTTCTCAATCCCCCCATCATCTTCCTGGCTGTTGTGATCTTTGTTTTTTATGGTTTTTAAAAAGAAAGGTCAGCTGACATAATTATTCCCAGGTTTTTTCGTGTTCCTTTCGTTCTTTTTGGTGCCCCTCTTGATTTTTTGTATATACTAGTGTTCCTTTGAGTTCTTCAATCTTTCCTATCCTAAGCATCGGGAACTTATCAATTAACGTCATTTTTCTCCACCCTACGGGAAAAACCCTGTTATATCTTCCTGTAATTTTTCAGGGCCTCTCCATAGTGACTTTCATGCTTATTTTAGTGTCATCTGCAAATGATGATAAAAAGTGTGGGGTGTTTTTATCTATGTCTGCTATGAGGATGAGAAACAGCAGAGGTGCCATGACAGTGCTTTGGGGCAAGGCTTTTTAAACCCCGCTGATGCTGGATCTTTTCCCGTTTACTATTATTTTTGTGTTCTTTGTGTTAGAACCCCCAAAAACCATCTTCCCCCTAATGCCCATGGCCCTCATTTTGTGCCTGTCCTCCATGATCGCATTTGTAAAAAACCCTCAAAATCTTTGTAAATCACATCTGCGTTTGGTGTCTTCCAGTGCCCCGTAATTCTGTCATAATGGTTCATCAGCTGTGCGGGCATGCACGCTTGCTCTAAACCTTGCTGGTTCGGGGTTTTGGGGTTGTGCTGGTCCATGAAATTTGTAATCGCCGTCTCATCACTTTTTGGATTTTTATGATGTGAGGAGTTAGAGCTACTGGTCTGTAATTTTTGGCTAGTGCCTACTACCCCCTTATCAAAGGAGCTGCCCCCTTTTTAACCTTTTCGGGGTCCGTGCCGTAGTTCTACGGCGGTTTCCCCGGGGTCCAAACCGTAGTTCTACGCATGAGCTCACTCACTCAGATAATTTTGAGCGGAAAATTTTGGGGCCCTAGATATGAGAGAATGCATCTATGTGGTAAGTGTGGGCCACAAAAAACAAACCCTGCAGCACACAGTATAATGAAGAAAAAAAACTGAAACCTTTTTTCGATTAAAACACGTTTTTTGGTGTTTTCTCAAAACATATTTTTTATAGTTGTATTTGCAATTTTTTGGGTTCATTTGTAGAATGGAAGATATGTTCAGATATGGAGATGATTTTGATTGGTTTTAGTACTGGAAATGGCTTGAAACCGAGCTCAAAGTAGGAAATGTTTAATTTTTGATGTTAAAGAGTAAACAAATGCCCTCACACGCTAATACGTGCCAGCGGGTTGGGTTAATATCGTTCACAAATGTGGTGATTTATTTTAAAAATTTTTACAATATTGCATAAAGAAATCTTCCATTTTTTTGGGTTTTAATAAAAAAAACAAAAAAGGGAAATTTATTTTAAAGACTGAAAACGTAACTATTGAACAGAGGAACTGTTAGTGTAGTCCAGGAATGCCGCATTGTTTATTCTGCCCTATTTTGAAATTGGAATATTTTTAACTTTGAGTTAAATTGGCTAAATTCCAAATTCCAATCCCTTTTCAGGGGCCCTCGGTTTCGTGCATCTTCAAACTGCATTTTTGTAAGTGTATTTTGTAAGTGCTGTTTCAAGTGTATTTTTGGGGGTCTGAAATAGAAAACCCACGTGACATTATTTCTTAAGGAAATAAATTCGTTTGGTAATGGCACGGCAGCATTCTGGACAATTTTTAAAAAACCCGGGGCCACTGTATTTTGTATTAAACAGTTGACTGGGCGTTTTTTGTCTCAATCGATAGAATTGAAGAAATACTAGTGAAATAGCTAAGAATTTGGTCGCTGGGAAAAATGTAATTGGCCTAAAAAGGGGGTCAGTCCAAAAAGCCGATCGTAAATTGGGCACATCAAAATTTGGAGCATAATTTTGTCAATTTTCAATCAAATTTTGTATTTTTGTTTTTTTACCTTCAGAAACCTTGGACCCCGAAGGGTTAAGGCCTTTTATTTCACCTAGATCTAAGCTCTTTTTCCAAAAAATACTGAGGACTCATGCTAGTGGTACTTTGCCTTCTTTTTAAATAGAGCTTCCATGAATCTGGGCCAGGTGCTGGTGAGTGGGGATATTGTCCATTTTTTTCGAAATCTATAGTATTTGTACTAATGTCAGTTGGTCTGTGCGGCCTTCTACTGGAGTGAAAAATATTTCTGCATTTTTTACCTTTGTCAAAATGGGTTCTGAACACCTACTCTCAGTTCTTTTTGGGTTTCCTCATTTCCTGTTCATTGTCAATATACGA
>WNWK01034133.1:0-20643 GCA_009830355.1 Cherax destructor | reverse complement strand
CTAGTGGCAATCAGTGAAGATGTGGGGGGGCTATGACTCGACCCCCGAAACACAAAAAAGGTGGTACAAATAGGTAGTACACACACACACACACACACCCCCCATCCGCAGCACACCCCCGGGCCCCCCCACCCCAATGGGCCCCCCCAAACAAAAAGGGGTTTTTGAGAGGAAACTAAATTTTGGTACACCAACGCTGATGGAATAACGAATACGGGGGGAGGGGGCATAAAAGGGAGTAAAAGAGGCATCACCGGTCATCATACCCCTCACTGAAAAAAACCCTACGGGGATTTTAACGGTCATTTTTCCAAACGGGATATCAGATCCTGAGGAAAGAAAAAGGGAACAGAAAGGGTGGAGGAGTGGCACTGCTGATAAAAAAAATATGGGTTTTTTGATGAGCTGGAGAGAAAACAGGGGAAAAAGCAGAGATTACAAAATTTGGGGCGCTTCAGCCCGGAGGCCCAAAAGGTGATAATTGCAGTGGTAAAAACCCACCAAAAGAACGGGGGAAGGGCAAAGTATGATGGGGTAATAGAGCGATGGTTGACACACTGGCCGAAGGGGCCCAAAAGGGCTCATGCAGCAGAGCAAAAACTACTGATGGGGGTGACTTCCCCATAAAAACCCGATTATGAGAACTTAGAGCCACATGGGGGAAAAAAGAAACGTGGGGGGGCTAAGATGATAAGGTGGTACTGGAAAATCTCATGTACCAACACTGGGGCCTCCCAGAGAGAAAAAAAAGGGGAGGAAAAAAAAGATTTGGACCTGTATTCCCCTTGAGAAAGTGCAATTTTGAGGACTTTCATATAAAACCCCCCTTGGGGGAATCATATGGCCAAATTTTAAATTTTTTAAAAGTTAAAAAGGGGAAAAAAGGAAGGGGTGGTGAATAAAACCATTTTTTTCAAAAAGGGGACTATTGGCAAAGAATTTTCCTCCGGAGTTCAGTGGGACAGAAACTCGGGAAGTCAGTAAAGAGAGGGAAATATATGATAACAATTTGCAAGGAAGCTAAAGGGGGGTTTATATCCAAGGGTAACGGGAAAAAAGGAAAAAAGTCAGGATACCCCATGGTTTAAACCCAAAGGAAAAGGGAAGCCAAAACCATGTGTGCCAGGGAATGGAAGAGTTATAGAAGGCAAAGGACCCAGGAGAATAAGGAGAGCAGTCGAGAGCCAGAAATGAATATGCACAGGAAAGAAGGGAGGCCCAAAGACAATACGAGAATGACATAGCAGCAAAAGCCAAATCTGACCCAAAGCTGTTGTACAGCCACATCAGGAGGAGAACAACAGTCAAGGACCAGGTGATCAGGCTCAGGAAGGAAAAAGGGGAGATCACAAGAAATGACCACGAAGTGTGTGAGGAGCTCAACATGAGATTCAAAGAAGTGTTCACAGAGGAGATAGAAGGGCCTCTAGAAAGGCGGAGAGGTGGGGTACACCATCAGGTGCTGGACACAATACACACAACTGACGAGGAAGTGAAGAGGCTGCTAAGCGAGCTAGATACCTCAAAGGCAAATGTAGTCCCAATTTTTAAAAAAAGGAGACAGGCACGTAGCACTAAACTACAGACCAGTGTCACTGACATGTATAGTATGAGAGGTCATGGAGAAGATTATCAGGAGAAGAGTGGTGGAGCACCTAGAAAGGAATGAGCTTATCAACGACGGCCAACACGGTTTCAGGGACGGGAAATCCTGTGTCACAAACCTACTGTAGTTCTACGACAGTGTGACAACAATAAGACAAGAGAGAGAGGGGTGGGTAGATTGCATATTCTTGGACTGTAAGTAGGCGTTTGACACAGTTCCACACAAGAGATTAGTGCAGAACATGGATGACCAGGCAAGGATAACAGGGAAGGCACTACAATGGATCAGGCAATACCTGTCAGGAAGACAGCAGCGAGTCATGGTATGTGGCGAGGTCTCAGAGTGGGCGCCGGTGACGAGTGGGGTTCCACAGGGGTCAGTCCTAGGACCGTTTGCAGATGATGTGTAGTTGATGAGAAGAATTCAATCGGACGAGGACCAGGCAGAACTACAAAGGGATCTGGACAGGCTGCAAGCCTGATCCAGCAATTGGCTCCTGGAGTTCAACCCCACCAAGTGCAAAGTCATGAAGATTGGGGAAGGGCAAAGAAGACAAAAGACGGAGTACAGTCTAGGGGGCCAGAGACTACAAACCTCAATCAAGGAAAAAGATCTTGGGGTGAGTATAACACCAGGCACATCTCTTGAGGCGCACATTAACCAAATAACTGCTGCAGCATATGGGCGTCCTAGCAAACCAAAGAACAGATTCCGTCATCTTAAAAAGAATCGTTCAGGACCCCACACTGTGTGCTAGGCCCATATTGGAGTATGCAGCACCAGTTTGGAACCCACACCTTGCCAAGAAGCTAGAGAAAGTGCAAAGGTTTGCAACAATACTAGCCCCGGAGCTAAGGCGTATGTCCTACGAGGAGAGGTTAAGGGAAATCGACCTGACGACACTGGAGGACAGGAGAGATAGGGGGGACATGATAGCGACATTCAAAATACTGAGAGGAATTGACAAGGTGGACAGAGATAGAATGTTCCAGAGATGGGACACAGTTGGAAGTTGAAGACTCAAATGAATCACAGGGATGTTAGGAAGTATTTCTTCAGTCACAGAGTGGTCGGGAAGTGGAATAGTTTGGGAAGCGATGTAGTGGAAGCAGGTTCCATTCATAGCTTTAAGAAGAGGTATGATAAAGCTCATGGCGCAGGGAGAGTGACCCAGTAGCGGCCAGTGAAGGGACGGGGCCAGCCACAACTAGGTGAGTACAACTAGGCGAATTTTCTGAGAATAGGGGGATTTGCAAGAGGAAGAATCCGGCCAGTCAAAGTAATTTTCAAAGCAGAATTGACTCGAAACAGGATCCTGCAGGAGAAAGCAAGACTAAAGGGATATGTCAGAGTACTGAGGGTATCTCGACCGCGACAGAACACGGGAAGAAAGACAGAAACTGAAAGAGAGGGTACAGAGACAAAAGGAGGAAAGAGAGATGGACAGGAGAACCCAGACTCAGGAGGAAGCTCTAATACAACCACCTTCAGATGTTCCCCAACCTGGACAACCCCAATGCAACCAAACAACTAACCCAAAAACACATGCCATACCCAATGATTCCACCCACCTCAGTACAAACTCCACCTTCACACCAACCACCCATAGTTCCCCATCAGATCTCCCACTTTCCCAACCCCAACATACCCCCAGACTACGGTTTTAGAAAAGAAGTTAAAGGTTTGGTATACAAATGCAGATGGTATAACAAATAAATGAGGAGTGGCATGAAAGAATAAAGGAGACATCCCCAGACATAATAGCACTCACAGAAACGAAACTCACCAGGATGATAACAGATGCAATCTTCCCACCCGGATATCAAATCCTCAGGAAAGATAGAGGAGCAGAGGAGGAGGAGTTGCACTGCTCATTAAGAACAGGTGGGGATTTGAGGAAGTGGAAGGAATGGATGGAATGGGTGAAAGGGACTACATAGTAGGAACAATTCAGTCTGAGGGCCATAAGGTGATAATTGCTGTAATGTACAACCCGCCACAGAACTGCAGGAGGCCAAGAGAAGAATACGACAGAGCAACAGAGCAATGGTAGACACACTAGCCGAGGTAGCCAGAAGAGCCCACATGGGGAGGCAAGTTACTAGTTATGGGTGATTTCAATCACAAAGAGATTGATTGGAAAACCTAGAGCCCCATGGGGGTCCTGATCATGGAGAGCCAAGATGATGGATGTGGTACTGGAAAACCTCATGCATCAACATGTTAGAGACACTACCAGAGAGAGAGGTGGGGATGATCCAGCAAGACTGGACCTAGTATTCACCTTGAGTAGTTCGGACATCGAGGATATCACGTATGAAAGGCCCTTGGAGCTAGTGATCATTTGGTTCTGTGTTTTGATTATATAGTTGAGCTACAAGTGAGAGGAGCAGGAATAGGAAGGGAGAAACGAAACTACAAAAGGGGGACTACACAGGCATGAGGAACTTCCTACAAGACGTTCAGTGGGAGAGAGAATTGGCAGGAAACCAGTAAAAGAAATGATGGAATATGTGACAACCAAATGCAAAGAGGCAGAGGAGAGTTTGTCCCAAGGAAACAGAAGTAATGGGAAGACCAGAACGAGTCCTTGGTTCACCCAGAGGTGTAGGGAGGCAAAAAGTAAGTGTAATAGAGAATGGAAAAAGTACAGAAGACAAAGGACCCAGGAAAATAAAGAGATTAGCCGAAGAGCCAGAAACGAATATGCACAGGTAAGAAGGAGGCTCAGCGACAATATGAAAATGATATAGCATCAAAAGTCAAGTCTGACCCGAAGCTGTTGTATAGCCACATCAGGAGGAAAACAACAGTCAAGGACCAGGTAATCAGGCTGAGAAAGGAAGGTGGGAGTTCACAATAAACGACCAAGAGGTATGTGAGGAGCTCAACATGAGATTTAAAGAAGTATTTACACAGGAGACAGGTAGGACTCCAGGAATTCAGAATAGGGAGGTATACCAACAAGTGCTGGATGAAATACACACAACCGAGGAGGAGGTGAAGAAGCTGCTATGTGAACTCGATACCTCAAAAGCGGTGGGACCGGATAACATTTCTCCGTGGGTCCTTAGAGAGGGAGCAGAGATGTTGTGTGGCCACTAACACAAATCTTCAACACATCCATTGAAACTGGGCAACTACCTGAGGCGTGGAAGATGGCAAATGTAGTCCCAATTTTAAGAAAGGAGACAGACACGAGGCATTAAACTACAGACCTGTGTCACTGACGTGTATAGTATGCAAAGTCATGGAGAAGATCATCAGGAGGAGAGTGGTGGAGCACCTAGAAAGACACAAGCTTATAAACGACAACCAGCACGGTTTCAGGGAAGGAAAATCCTGTGTCACAAACCTACTGGAGTTTTATGATAAGGTAACAGAAGTAAGACACAGAGAGAGGGTGGATAGACTGCATTTTTGGACTGCAAGAAGGCGTTCGACACAGTTCCTCACAAGAGGTTAATGCAAAAGCTAAAGGATCAGGCACACGTAACAGGAAAAACACTGCAATGGATCAGAGAATATCTGACAGGGAGGCAACAACGAGTCATGGTACGTGACGAGATGTCAGAGTGGGCACCTGTGACGAGTGGAGTTCCACAAGGGTCAGTCCTAGGACCTGTACTGTTTTGGTATATGTGAATGACATAACGGAAGGGATAGACTCAGAAGTGTCCCTGTTTGCAGATGATGTGAAGTTAATGAGAAGAATAAAATCAGTCGAGGATCAGGCAGGACTACAAAGAGACCTGGACAGGCTGCAAGCCTGGTCAGTAACTGGCTCCTTGAATTTAACCCTGCCAAATGTAAAGTCATGAATATCGGGAAGGGCAAAAGACCGCAGACAGAGTATAGTCTAGGTGGCCAAAGACTGCAAGCCTCACTCAAAGAAAAGATCTTGGGGTGAGTATAATACCGAGCACATCTCCTGAGGCACATCAATCAGATAACTGCTGCAGCATACGGGCGGCTGGCAAACCTAAGAATAGCGTTCCAATACCTCACTAAGGAATCATTCAAGACTCTGTATACCATATACGTCAGGCCCATACTGGAGTATGCAGCACCGGTTTGGAACCCACACCTGGTCAAGCACGTCAAGAAATTAGAGAAAGTGCAAGGTTTGCAACAAGACTAGTCCCAGAGCTAAGGGGATTGTCCTACGAAGAAAGGTTAAGGAAATCGGCCTGACGACACTAGAGGACAGGAGGGGTTTGGGAGACATGATAACGACATATAAAATACTGCGAGGAATAGATAAGGTGGACAGAGACAAGATGTTCAGAGAGGGGACACAGAAACAAGGGGTCATAATTGGAAGTTGAAGACTCCTATGAGTCAAAGGGATGTTAGGAAGTATTTCTTCAGTCATAGAGTTGTCAGGAAGTGGAATAGCTTAGAAAGCGACATAGTGGAGGCAGGAACCATACATAGTTTTAAGACTAGGTTTGATAAAGCTCATGGAGCAGGGAGAGAGAGGACCTAGTAGCAATCAGTGAAGAGGCGGGGCCAGGAGCTATGACTCGACCCCTGCAACCACAAATAGGTGAGTACAAATAGGTGAGTACACACACACACACACACACACACAAAGGAGACAGAAAAGAGGCACTAAACTATAGACCGGTGTCACTTACATGTATAGTGTGCAAAGTCCTGGAGAAAATCATCAGGAAAAGAATGGTGGAACACCTTGAGCTGAACAGGATAATAAACACCAGACAGCATGGATTCCGGGAAGGCAAATCCTGTGTAACAAACCTCCTGGAGTTCTATGATAAAGTAACAGAGGTAAGGCAAGAGAGAGAAGGGTGGGTTGATTGCATTTTCCTGGACTGCAGGAAGGCCTTCGACACAGTTCCTCACATGAGATTAGTAAAGAAGTTGGAAGAACAAGCATGTATAACAGGAAGGGCACTGGAATGGATCAGGGAATACCTCACAGGAGGCAACAACGGGTCATGGTGCGTGATGAGGTATCACAGTGGGCGCCTGTGACGAGCGGCGTACCGCAGGGGTCAGTCCTAGGACCAGTGTTATTCTTGGTATATGTAAATGACATGACGGATGGATAGACTCAGAAGTGTCTCTGTTCGCAGATGATGTGAAATTAATGAGGAGAATCACATCGGAAGAGGACCAAGCAGGACTTCAAGCAGACCTGGACAAGCTTGACATCTGGTCTAGCAACTGGCTTCTCGAATTCAATCCCACCAAATGCAAAGTCATGAAGATCGGAGAAGGACAAAGAAGACCGCTGACAGAGTACAGGCTAGGTGGACAAGGGCTACAAACCTCGGCAAAGGAGAAAGACCTTGGGGTGAGTATAACGCCAAGTACGTCTCCGGAGGCACACATCAACCAGATAACTGCGGCAGCATATGGGCGACTGGCAAACCTAAGATTAGCGTTCCGTTACCTAAACAAGGAATCGTTCAAGACACTGTACACCGTGTACGTCAGGCCCATACTAGAATATGCAGCACCAGTCTGGAACCCACACCTGGTCAAGCACGTAAAGAAACTAGAGAAAGTGCAAAGGTTTGCGACAAGGCTAGTTCCACAACTCAGGGGTCTGTCCTATGAAGAAAGGTTGAGGAAATAGGACTAACAACACTGGAGGAAAGAAGGGTCAGAGGAGACATGATAACGACATACAAAATACTGCGGGAATCGACAAGGTAGACAGGGACAGGATGTTCCAGAGAGGGAACACAGAAACAAGGGGACACAACTGGAAGCTGAAGACTCAGATGAGTCAAAGGGATGTTAGGAAGCATTTCTTCAGCCACAGAGTAGTCAGGAAGTGGAATAGTCTAGAGAAAGATATAGAGGAGGCAGGAACCATACATAGTTTTAAGACGAGGTATGATAGAGCTCATGGAGCAGGGAGAGCAGAGACCCAGTAGCGGACAGCGAAGAGGCGGGGCCAGGAGCTGAGTCTCGACCCCTGCAACCACAATTAAGTGAGTACAATTAGGTGAGTACACACACACACACTCTATCCTGTGTTGCAGTCACACACGTATACACACACTTCTAATGTACACAAACATGCACACATTTACATATACACATCTGCACTTTCTTACACAGATGTTAAAATTAAATTATATTGTGCAGACAATGAAAGGAAAATTATGAAATTCTTAAGTAAAAATATTAATATAATTCTGAATAAACCAAATGGGGAATGTTGTTGTGCAGTATTTTCAAGATATCAATAATGAGAAATGTGATTATGTAAATAAGTGACAATTGAGAGACACTTGTATTACGTAAGGCAAAAACGACGCTTGCAAATTATCTTACGAAAGATAAAGAGTTGCTATAAAAATATTTGTTAAATAAGTCTCTCTCACTTTTTTCTTTTCACATCTTAGCTTCTCTGACTTCTTTAATAAGAGAAAACATTCATAACCACACACTCACACTCGCAAATATAATAATAAAACTCTGAAGAAAATAAAACCCTCAAACTCAGAGACTCGACCCCTTGACAAGAGAGAATTTCAGCGACCATCTTATGACTTGGCCGACAGGTCGTCTTACACTTATATTTACTACTATAGAATGTTCCTCTACTGTTCCAATATATTACTGTTTTGTTATTGTATGTTGTTGTACGATACTTTAGTGTTGCTGTATGTTCTATGTTACTGTGCAGTTCTTGTGTGTTACTGTACAGTTCTCTTCTATTTTGTTACTGTTTTCGTGGGTTTCTGTACTGGTTTTATGTGTTACTGTACTGGTTTTGAAGAATAAAATAAGTACAATACCGTAAGTGGACCATAATGGTTCAAGTCGGACCGAAACGTTATCGTAGGTATTGTGGGTGTTATCGTAGGTTTCAGTCTCCTGCTGGTTATTTGTGTATTGTTCTTACATAACAGCATTGTTTTAAAGTTATTGTACTTGTTACGATACTGTTCAGCATATTACTGTTCTTGCGTGTTAGAGTATCGTTCTTCTGTGTTACTGTATTGTTCTTCTACATTACCACACTGTCTGTTAGATTTACGATACTTTATAATTTGTTAGTATACTGTTCTAGTTTGTTACTTTACTTCTCTTGTATGTTATCATTATTGTATATTGACGTAGTGTTCCTTTACGTTGCTGTAATTTCCCATAACTTCACCTTGCATGTTCACTTATACTTCACCTTGCAAGTTCTAATGTACTTTACCTTGCATGTTCACCTGCAAGTTCTAATGTACTTCATTTTGCATGTTCACCTGTACTTCACCTTACATGTTCACTTATACTTCACCTTGCATGTTCACTTGTACTTCACCTTGCATGTTCACTTATACTTCACCTTGCATATTCACCTTTACTTCACTTTGCATGTTCACTTGTACTTCACCTTGCATGTTCACCTGTACTTCACCTTGCATGTTCACCTGTACTTCACCTTGCATGTTCACTTATACTTCACCTTGCATGTTCACCTGTACTTCACCTTGCATGTTCACCTGTACTTCACCTTGCATGTTCACTTGTACTTCACCTTGCATGCTCACCTGTACTACACCTTGCATGTTCACTTGTACTTCACCTTGCATGTTCACCTGTACTTCACCTTGCATGTTCACTTGTACTTCACCTTGCATGTTCACTTATACTTCACCTTGCATGTTCACCTGTACTTCACCTTGCATGTTCACCTGTACTTCACCTTGCATGTTCACCTGTACTTCACCTTGCATGTTCACTTGTACTTCACCTTGCATGTTCACTTGTACTTCACCTTGCATGTTCACCTGTACTTCACCTTGCATGTTCACTTGTACTTCACCTTGCATGTTCACTTATACTTCACCTTGCAGGTTCACCTGTTCATCACCTTGCATGTTCACTTGTACTTCACCTTGCATGTTCACCTGTAGTTCACCTTGCATGTTCACTTGTACTTCACCTTGCAAGTTCACCTGTACTTCACCTTGCATGTTCACCTGTACTTCACCTTGCAAGTTCACCTGTACTTCACCTTGCATGTTCACCTGTACTTCACCTTGCATGTTCACCTGTACTTCACCTTGCATGTTCACTTGTACTTCACCTTGGAAGTTCACCTGTACTTCACCTTACATGTTCACATGTACTTCACCTTGCATGTTCACCTGTACTTCACCTTGCATGTTCACCTGTACTTCACCTTCCATGTTCACCTGTACTTCACCTTGCATGTTCACCTGTACTTTACCTTGTATGTTCACCTGTACTTCACCTTGCATGTTCACCTGTACTTCACCTTGCATGTTCACCTGTACTTCACCTTGTATGTTCACCTGTACTTCACCTTGCATGTTCATACTTGTAGGTAGGCAGGAGATGTGCAGAAGTCGTAGGTGGTGTCACATTTGTCCAATGTGGAAGTAGTGCATGAAAGAGGAAGTAGTGTATGGAAGAGGAAGTAGTGTATGAAAGAGGAAGTAGTGCATGAAAGAGGAAGTAATGTATGAAAGAGGAAGTAGTGCATGAAAGAGGAAGTAGTGTATGAAAGAGGAAGTAGTGCATGAAAGAGGAAGTAGTGTATGAAAGAGGAAGTAGTAGGGGTATGTATAAAGAGGAAGTAGTGTATGAAAGAGGAAGTAGTGTATGAAAGAGGAAGTAGTCATGAAAGAGAAGTAATGTATGAAAGAGGAAGTAGTGTATGAAGAGGAAGTAGTGTATGAAGAGAAGTAATGTATGAAGAGAAGTAGTGTAGAAAGAGGAAGTAGTGTATGAAAGAGGAAGTAGTGTATGAAAGAGGAAGTAGTGTATGCAAGAGGAAGTAGTGTATGAAAGAGGAAGTAGTGTATGCAAGAGGAAGTAGTGTATGAAAGAGGAAGTAGTGTATGCAAGAGGAAGTAGTGTATGAAAGAGGAAGTAGTGTATGCAAGAGGAAGTAGTGTATGAAAGAGGAAGTAGTGGCGTCAGTCACAACTGTTTTGAGTTAATTGTGTATGAATACTTACACACAAATGACATCAACCTGAATGAAAATATAAACACAACACAATAAACCATACCACGGATGGTATGGTGACCAAACTTTCTTTATCTCTTGGTGACCCAACCTTCCAGAGAGACTTGACCTGGTGACCAAACCTTCTTTATCTCTTGGTGACACAACCTGCCCAAAAAGCTTTCTTCTCTACTTTTTTTCCTATTTTTTTCATCTTATATCTTATGTTAAAGTTGTTATATTATGTTAGGATTTCTTATATTTAGTTATGTTATGTTAGGTTTTGTTATATTATGTTATGTTACTATGCTGTTTACCTATCAGAATATGCAAAACAATTACTGTGAAAATATAGTGAACTTATAAGAGCATTCGTGATTTCTCAGGCGATTTTTCACAGTAGTGGTATTGCATATTGTGATTTCACCTGTTTAATGTGATCTTATGGCATATCAGAATATAGTAAGTGGACTGTACTATGTCAAGTGGTGGTGGTAAGTGGACTGTACTATGTCAAGTGGTGGTGGTAAGTGGACTGTACTATGTCAAGTGGTGGTGGTAAGTGGATTGTACTATGTCAAGTGGTGGTGGTAAGTGGACTGTACTATGTCAAGTGGTGGTGGTAAGTGGATTGTACTATGTCAAGTGGTGGTGGTAAGTGGACTGTACTATGTCAAGTGGTGGTGTTCGAGGCAAACAATATACACAGCTTCAAGAATAAATTTGATCAATCCCTGTAGACCAGAAATCAACAAAAAATCAACAAAAAAATATGAAGCTGGTACAGGAACTATGAATCAACCACTGCAAAAACAATTTTATTAAGTAATTAGACGACAACTTAAGAGTCTTGTCTGAGTTTTTGTTTGTCTTCACTCACCAGAGTTAACTTGTTGCTCATGTCAGTGTTGCTCATGTCAGTGTTGTTCATGTCAGTGTTATTCATGACAATGTTGTTCATACCAATGTTGTTCATGTCAGTGTTGTTCATGCCAATTTTGTTCATGCCAATGTTATTCATGTCAGTGTTATCCCTGTCAGTGTTGTTCCTGTCAGTGTTGTTCATGTTAGTGTTGCTCAGGTTAGTGTTTTTCATATCAGTGTTGTTAATGTCAGTGTTATTCATGACAATGTTGTTCATGACAATGTTGTTCATGTCAGTGTTGTTCATGCCAATGTTGTTCGTGCCAATGTTGTTCATGTCAGTGTTGTCCCTGTCAGTGTTGTTCCTGTCAGTGTTGTTCCTGTCAGTGTTATTCCTGTCAGTGTTGTTCATGTTAGTGTTGTTCATGTTAGTGTTGTTCATGTTAGTGTTGTTCATGTTACTGTTGTTCATGTTAGTGTTGTTCATGTTAGTGTTGTTCATGTTAGTGTTGTTCATGTTAGTGTTGTTCATGTTAGTGTGCTTCATGTACATCACTGACTATTATTTTCAAGGGAAACACCAATGTTGTCATATATATATATATATATATATATATATATATATATATATATATATATATATATATATATATATTCAAGACAACCACTATGAAAAAATAGAGGAATTCCAAGCGCTTCGTGACTACTACATTATCAAGGAACTATAGTTCCTTGATAATGTGAGTAGTCACGAAGCCTTGAATCTCTATTTTTCATAGTGGTTGTCTTGCATATTTTGATATCACCTGATTACTGTGATCTTTTTGCATATATATATATATATATATATATATATATATATATATATATATATATATATATATATATATATATATATATATATATATATATATATATATATGTCGTGCCGATTAGGTAAAACTTGCGATTTTGGCTTAAATAGCAACGCTCACCTTGCCATATAAGACAAGTAAAAATTTTGTTGCAATAATTTCGCAAATCATTCTGAACATAACGAAAATATATTTCATTGTGTTTGTTTATTATTAAATTAATGTTAACGTATCTAAAATATATTTAGTTGCTAGTAAATTAAATTGCGCTTGTTATAATAAGGTTAGGTAGGTTTTCGTTTCGTTTTTAGAATTGATTAAAAATTATTCAAAATTGTTTACATAATTTAATCATAAAAATACTAAATAAAAAAAAAATATATCTTTAAACGTATAAGAAAAAAATTTTTGAAATGGACTTAATTTTATAAGTGAGAATTCTTGCTAATTGACCAGTTTTACCTAATCGGCACGTTATGTTCAGAATGATTTTGGCGAAATTATGCATACAAAATTTTCACTTGTCTTATATGGCAAGGTAGCGCTGCTATTTAAACCAAAATCGCAAGTTTTACCTAATCGGCAGAATATATATATATATATATATATATATATATATATATATATATATATATATATATATATTATAATATAATATTAAACTTAGGATGAAATCTCGTATAAGAAGTCAATTGTATATCTTCATAACTTCTATACCTCGACTAGCAAATTCACTGTAGGTGGACCTATTTATTATCAAGAATATCACAAACCAAGCGATACAGGATGCAAAACCACCACGGGGGGAGTAGAATGAAGGTTCTAGGCCTTTCGTGTTGCAATCAACACATCATCAGGAGCTTGCCAAATCGCAGAAAATGGGAGGATGTCCAAGCAAGTACGATCCCAAAGGCCGTCTTCACTGGAGCGAGTGAGGGAGGGAGAGAGAAAAAAAAAGGAACGAAAGTGCCCCTAGGCATACCAGTGCCCATAACCAGAAGGATGAATATTATAACATTAGAAAAATCCTTAAAGCATTTATATTGTAATAGTAGCCTAAACGAAAGTAACGTGGCAATAATAAAAAAAATCGGTCATACTCCACTGTGATATGAGAAATTTAACATACATAATTATATTATCAGTGATAGAAGTCACTGGCAATTATGGAGTAGATATCCACGAGAAAGCGGGAATATTTAAAGGGAAGACTTCTAAAAGTTATACAAAGGAAACTGGACTCATTAAAATTTACTTATTTAAAGAGGAAGGTATTTGTAATTACAAGGAAGACTGCCACAGTTATTCAACCCACATAATTCTGAGGCAAAATCTGGCACTACATTTAAGACAGTCTAATGCATTCGTGTAAGAGCCCAGTTTTTAACTGTGTACTATTGCCTCAACTAAAAACGCATTTAATTTGAACAACCCGTCACTAATATTGTATAATGAATGCTTATCATGCTTAATAATTGCCGATTCTACAAAATTCCTTTCAAGCCAGGAATAACCAGGAATATGACTCTTATAACAAAAAAAGGCACAATACCGTGACTGGAACAATACACACAACCCGCACATAGAAGAGAGGAGCTTACAACGACGTTTCGGTCCGACTTGGACCATTTATAAAGTTACACTAACACAAAGAACAGGTAGAAGGGGTATTTATAGGCCAGCAGACAGGGGAGGGCACAAGAAAGTGGTAGAGGAGTAATAGTGGAAGTAGTAGTGGTAGTGGAAGTAGTAGTAGTGGAGTCAGTCATTCTGGGAAAGAGGAGCACTGCAATAAAGCTGGCGGCCCGCATAGGGTAAAGACAAGAACATAGAGGGGGAAAAATTAAAATAAAATAAAGAAGGACAAATACAAGACAAAAAAAAGAAACCCCAGAGGTGAAAGAAGAAAGAGGAGAAGGGGGAAGAGATAGAAGGGAAGGGTGTTCTGACGTTTGGAGCATTTAACAATGTAATGGGAGAGGAAAGCATCTACAGAGACAAAGCCAGGGCTAAGATTCATACATGGAAAGTTGTTCTTTGTGTTAGTGTGACTTTGTATATAAGATGATTCTTGCTTCCCGCCAAGTTGACGGGTTATTACAACCTCTAATATGGTATATGTATCGAGTAATGGTGTTGTAAAATTCTCACTTCTAATGGTTTTCCCGTCTGTCCCAAATAGAGACTGCAACCGTTGCAACCAACTCTGTAGACACAACCAGCACATTGTTGGGGTGAATTCTTTATCAGAATGCTTCTAACAGTCCGTGTATTTTTAAATATTACTTGTATATTTAATTTTCTAAGAGCATTCGGCAGGATAGATAAATTCTCGTTGCATGGGAGGACCAGCACATTCTTGGTCTGAGGTGTTATCCTAGGTTCTGTTCTATAATACGTTTTCTTAGCTGTCAGTAAGGCAGATCCCACAAACACCTTAGGATACCGCAGTTTCATGTCAGTGTCAAATATTTTCCTAATTTCTTCATCTAGTAACTCCGGACTGCACACTATAGGCTCTCAGAAACTTAGTAAGAAATACACTCTTTTTAACTCTTGTCTCATGGTTGGAATAGTAGTAGTGAATGTATGAGCACACATTGGTGGCCTTCCTATATAATGTAAACTTAAACTTTATATCATCTCGGTGTATCAACACATCTAACAATGGAAGTTTACAGTCCACCTCTTTCTCCACGGTGAATTTAATAGACGGGACTAAAGCGTTAAGTCTTGGTAAAAATATATCCAGGGTCATATCATTTGGTCAAAGACACAAGATGTCATCCACATATATGAACCATTTACCTCTACATGGCAGGATATCTTTCAACAGTCTAGCCTCGAAAAATTCCATATACAGATTACTCAATAAGGAGAACAACGGATTACCCATAGCCACTCCCTGTTTTTGAGCATAGTATTTCCCCTCAAACTCAAACTTGCAATCAACTAAACACAGCATAATCAATTCAACAATGGTATTTTTATCAAAAGGCAAAGAGAACTCATTGAATTCTTCTTCCAAATAGATAGCAAATCGGGGACAGGAACTCTCGTGGACAACGCAGTGACATCAACACTTCTGTATCACTGACAATATAATTATGTATGTAAAATTACTGATATAATAGCGGAGTAATACAGATTTGTTATTATTGCCACGCTACTTTCGTTTAGGCTACTATTATAATATCAATGCTTGTGGGATTTTTCTAATGCTATAATATTCATCCTTCTGCCTATGGGCACTGGTATGCCTATGGGCACTGGTATGCCTAGGGGCACTTCCTGTTCCCTTCTCTTTCTCTCTCCCTCACTCCAGTGAAGACGGACTGTTGGACCGTAATTGCTTGGACATCCTCCCCTTTTCTGCAATTTTGCAAGCTCCTGATGTTGTGTTGATTGCAACACGAAAGGCCTAGAGCTATCATTCTTGTGTGTGTGTGTGTGTGTGTGTGTGTGTGTGTGTGTGTGTGTGTGTGTGTGTGTGTGTGTAAGTTAAGTTCCTCTCTGAGGAAATGCTGTGTTTGGGGTTCACAGCTCTCAACGTCCCCTCTAGTGTAAGAGTTCATTTTCTTGATTCATTTTTAAGGTATGAAATTATTTTACTGAGTTAAGAACACATTATGACACATTGTTTAAAGAGTACTGAGAGTGCATGTGAGTGAAGAACACATTATCACACATTGTTAAAGAGTACTGAGAGTGTATGTGAGTGAAGAACACATTATGACACATTGTTAAAGAGTACTGAGAGTGCATGTGAGTGAAGAACACATTATCACACATTGTTAAAGAGTACTGAGAGTGTATGTGAGTTAAGAACACATTATGACACATTGTTAAAGAGTACTGAGAGTGTATGTGAGTGAAGAACACATTATGACACATTGTTAAAGAGTACTGAGACTGAACAAGTCTTGACTTGATGAAGATCATAATAGATGGAATCTTTGTCTTTTTTAAAACTTAGTCCAGCAAAGTGTATTTTCTTTACCATTACGACCTATACACTTTATTACCTATTTTTTCAGTTATTAATGTTTGTTACTTTAGGTAATACTCATAACCATAATGTGAGAGTACAATGTTAGTGGCCCTTGATGTGTTGTAATTAATATTCTTTATAATTATTCGGTAATTATTTCTATGTCTCACCTGAAGAAATTGAACTACAAGATCAGTTAATAATAAATGATCTTCACTCAAACGTCATACTTATATAACGACACTTTCGTATGTCAGCAAACATTCAGCTTCGTCAATACCAACAAGTCAAAGATTTGAAAAAAGAATTAATGTTGTTATTTTATACTTGACTCTGCAACTAGTAATTACAAAATTTGATCCTAACATCTAACAACTAGTTTCAGAAACAGTGTTAGTAATGGTAGGGAGATGACCTCTGTATTGTTCGTCTTGGTTATTCTCACTATATAAACTTATGTGCAAAGCTAAATATAACTTAACTTTGTACTTTACATTTTCATTCATGGAAAGTCAATTGTAGATTATCAATAGAACTTTTCTTACAAATATTTGAAAAAAAAAATTAGAACATATGTTATTGTCAGAGTTGTTCAATGATGAGGACGAGACCCAGTGCACCTTTACCTGTGCACCTTCACCTGTGCACCTTCACCAGTGCACCTTCACCAGTGCACCTTCACCAGTGCACCTTCATATGTGCACCTTCACCAGTGCACCTTCACCTGTGCACCTTCCCCTGTGCACCTTCACCTGTGCGCCTTCACCTGTGCACCTTCACCTGTGCACCTTCACCAGTGCACCTTCCCAGTTCACCTTCACCTGTGCACCTTCACAAGTGCACCTTCACCTGTGCACCTTCACAAGTGCACCTTCACCAGTGCACCTTCACCAGTGCACCTTCACCTGTGCACCTTCACCAGTGCACCTTCAATAGTGCACCTTCACCAGTGCACCTTCACCTGTGCACCTTCACAAGTGCACCTTCACGTGTGCACCTTCACCAGTGCACCTTCACCAGTGCACCTTCACCAGTGCACCTTCATCAGTGCACCTTCAATAGTGCACCTTCTCCAGTGCACCTTCACCTGTGCACCTTCACCTGTGCACCTTCACCTGTGCACCTTCACCTGTGCACCTTCACCAGTGCACCTTCACCTGTGCACCTTCAATAGTGCACCTTCACCAGTGCACTTTCACCTGTGCACCTTCACAAGTGCACCTTCACGTGTGCACCTTCACCAGTGCACCTTCACCAGTGCACTTTCACCAGCGCACCTTCATCAGTGCACCTTCAATAGTGCACCTTCACCAGTGCACCTTCACCTGTGCACCTTCACCTGTGCACCTTCACCTGTGCACCTTCACCTGTGCACCTTCACCAGTGCACCTTCACCTGTGCACCTTCACCTGTGTACCATCACAAGTGCACCTTCACCAGTGCACCTTCACCAGTGCACTTTCACCTGTGAACCTTCACCTGTGCACCTTCACCTGTGCACATTCACCAGTGCACCTTCCCCAGTTCACCTTCACCTGTGCACCTTCACAAGTGCACCTTCACCAGTGCACCTTCACCTGTGCACCTTCAACAGTGCACCTTCACCTGTGCACCTTCACCTGTGCACCTTCACCTGTGCACCTTCACCAGTGCACCTTCACCTGTGCACCTTCACAAGTGCACCTTCACCAGTGCACCTTCACCTGTGCACCTTCACAAGTGCACCTTCACCTGTGCACCTTCACCTGTGCACCTTCACCCGTAGTTTGTCTTGCTTGTTCACCTGAACTTCACCTTACACTTCCATCTGTAGTTCACACTTACACTTCGCTTCAAGTTCACCTTGCATGTCCACCTTTACCTTCCACTTTCACCTGAAGTTCACTTTACACCTTCACATATAGTTAACCTTTCATTGTTCACTTTACACATTCTCCTGAGGTTCACCTCATACATTCATCTGTAAATCATTAGGAGAGATTTTGAAAATATAAATTAGCAAATGACAGTCAGACCTTTAGTACATGACAGTTATTTAATCAACGAACTCTGAAGAACAACTTTAATATTCACTATGAACACACATATAAGAACAACATTAATGTTCAACACGGTGAGTGAACACAACCCCTGTACATAAACACCGATATGAACAACACTGGTGTTCTCATTATTATTAATGTTAACTATGGTGAGTTAAGACGAACAAGAATGCAAACATGTAATTACTTAATATAATTGAGTTTATAGTAGTTGATTCACAGCTCCTGGACTCGCTTCATTACTCTTTTTATATTTTTTTACCTATTTTTGTTGATTTCTTGTCTAGAGGGACTGATCATATTTGTTCTTGAACTGGTGCAGTCCACTTACCACATCATGACTGAAAAGTACTAATATATATACTGATGTGTTTTATTAATAGCATGGTAACATGGCGTAACATAATATAACTAAACATAACTTAATATGACTAAACAATGTTATTCCTTGTGCTTAATAAATGGTTATGTTTTTGACTTCTCGGAAGACAACGTCCGTGCAAATGATGGTTGATGTTAATAATAATAATACTTTTTATTATTATTATAATAATAAAAAAACAGCAACACCTCTTCCTTGCAGGTGAGTAACACCTCGTCTGTATCTTCATTACAATGTTACTTTTGAGCAATACATACATCGCTAGCCAGCAATATGACCATCAAAACTGAACGATATTTTTATTAAGGAGGATCCAAGAAGGAAGGAAACAATATGCAATTGCTAATTTAGAGCTTATGATTGGTTGCAGAGAGGATATTGTGATTGCTTTTAATTTTCATATAAAAAAACACTTTTCCCCAATAGGTTAGTAAAATTTCGACAAACAGATCAAATAGGTAACCAATATAAACGTTCTTGATCAGGGGGACATACCTGAAACTCAATTTTATTATATAAATCAAGAGTTGTAGTGGTCAGACGGTGGGAAGGAAGGTCAGAGTCTTGATGGTGCTGGCCAGATGGTGGGAAGGAAGGACGGGGTCTTGATGGTACTGGCCACACGGTGGGAAGGTGGGTCGAGGTCTTGAGGTACTGGCCAGACATTGGGAAGGAAGGTTAGGGTCTTCATGGTACTGGCCAGACGGTGGGAAGGAAGGTCGGGGTCTTGATGGTACTGGCCAGACTGTGGGAATTAGGGTCGGGGTCTTGATGGTACTGGCCAGATGGTGAAAAGGAAGGTCGGGGTCTTGATGGTACTGGCCAGATGGTGGGAAGGAAGGTCGGGGTCTTGATGGTACTGGCCAGACGGTGGGAAGGAAGGTCGGGGTCTTGATGGTACTGGCCAGACGGTGGGAAGGAGGGTCGGGGTCTTGATGGTACTTGCCAGATGGTAGGAAGGAAGGTCGGGGTCTTGGTGGTACTGGATAGACGGTGGGAAGGAAGGTCGGGGTCTTGATATTACTGGGAAGACGGTGGGAAGAAAGGTCAGGGTCTAGATGGTACTGTCCAGACAGACGGTGGGAAGGAAGGTCGGTTTCTTGATGGCACTGTCCAGACGGTGGGAAGGAAGGTCGGGGTCTTGATGGTGCTAGCAAGACGGTGGGAAGGAAGGTCGGGGTCTTGATGGTACTGTCCAGACGGTGGGAAGGAAGGTCGGGGTCTTGATGGCACTGGCCAGACGGTGGGAAAGAAGGTCGTGGTCTTGATGGTGCTGGCAATACGGTGGGAAGGAAGGTCGGGGTCTTGATGGTACTGTCCAGACGGTGGGAAGGAAGGCCGGGGTCTTGATGCACTGGCCAGACGGTGGGAAGGAAGGTCTTGGTCTTGATGGTGCTGGCCAGATGGTGGGAAGGAAGGTCGGGGTCTTGATGCTACTGGCCAGACGGTGGGAAGGAAGGTCGGAATCTTGATGGTACTGGCCAGACGGTGGGAAGGAGGGTCGGGGTCTTGATGGTACTGGCCAGATGGTAGGAAGGAAGGTCGGGGTCTTGGTGGTACTGGATAGACGGTGGGAAGGAAGGTCGGGGTCTTGATGGCACTGGCCAGACGGTGGGAAGGAAGGTCGGGATCTTGATTTTATACACATCTATCATTACTTCTAACAGTTGTGAACATGAAAAAAAATATAATACTGTTGGGAACCTCAGGACTCTTGAAGTTCATTCATCTATCCATGAGATAATATTGTGTTGTATTATACACAAGTTATTAAATCTGTATTTAAATATATGTTGTAGAGTTTAGGATGACAAACTATCGACTTCACAAATCAACGCACTAACATTTACACAAACAAAATAAAAACAACACTAAAGAAGACTTGTAGTAAGTTCATCAGTTGTGACTGACACTACTTGTGTCTCAGTGACAACTCTTGTCTCAGGTC
>WNWK01034132.1:17500-20643 GCA_009830355.1 Cherax destructor | reverse complement strand
ATTAAAGTTATAAAGGAAAAAAAAATTAAACCCCAAAGAGTTTTTTCAAGTGTGGGGCATGGGTGTTGCTTGAGAAAAAAAAGAAAAAGGAAAAGGGGGAAAGAAAGAGAGAATGATAGGAAAAAAGAGAAGAGAGCACAAGATGACTAATCTAGCCTAGGCAGATCTGTTATTTCAGGAGAATCTTCAACACTGGAGGGAGGTGGGAGGCCTTACTGTTATGTACAAAGCCAATGTTGTCAAGGTACCACTTGGTTCCACTGTGACAGCAAGAAGTGGCTTCTCCACAACAAGACAGGCAGCAAAAAGAATCTACACTCTGGCTGTACCCTTCTCAAGAACATACAGTGGAACCTCGGTTTTCGTGATTAATTCATTCCAGAAAGTCTGATGAAAACCGAATTGTACAAAAACTGAAGCAATATTTCCCATAAGAAATAATGTAAATCCAATTAATTCATTCCATACACCCAAAAGTATTAACAAAAAATACATTTTATAGAGAATAACTATAGTTTTACATACAGAAAACAATGATAAATAAATATAAATGACTAATGAAATGGATAAATGAACATTTAACATCACTTTTACCTTTATTGAAGACTCTTGTTGGCGTATGGAAGACGGCAAGGAGGAAAGAGGGAGGAGGAGAGGTTATTGATTGGAAGGGAAATTCCCCTCCATAAGGACTTCAGGGGCTACTTAACGATAACGCATGGACTTTTTTGTTTATGGTCCGATTTCTTTCATTTTTTTTTGTACATAAAGAAGCACCTTTCTAGTATGGTTGTATCAAGTTTCAAAAAGATAGCCCAACAAACAACTGAGAAAAAAAAATATTTACCAAATTTTTAAGAATCATCATATTAAAAATTCATAATTTCATAGTGGGACTTGTAAAAGCTGTTTTGTCATCACCTACGCATAAAACAATGATAATCTGATCTGGTGATTTGCTCTCTGTAATATATCCCTATCTTCATGTGTTTGACATTCTGGAAAAATATCTGACTTTTACCCTCACATAAATCAAAAACTAATTATATCTCTAAAAAATAATCTGCAATAATTAAAACAACCTTTCTTCTATGCTGTCTGTGTATTTCATTTCATTCCTATGATTATTATAGATGGTATCTCAATATAAAGATGAATAACTTACTTCCGAGATAATCCGCGCGGAAGGTCGAGCAACACATTTTTTTTTCCCGGAGCAAAATAGCCTTTTTCTCAGCTTTATCTTGCATTACGAGTGTATATCATAGTTAGCCCTGTTCGTTTTCTTTAATACACGTCCCCTAGAGGGCCCAGGGTAACCCCCCAGGAACCCCATCCCAAGTGAAGTAATATTTTACTCCGAGGTGGCGATCATATTATGCCACATATTATGATAGGGTAGATAGGGGGGCAATGTGGCAGATGTTGCAGGTGTATGGAATAGGAGGAAGGTTACTGAAAGCAGTGAAGAGTTTTTATGAGGATAGTGAGGCTCAGGTTAGAGTGTGTAGGAGGGAAGGGGACTATTTCCCAGTAAAAGTGGGCCTTAGACAAGGATGTGTGATGTCACCGTGGTTGTTCAATATATTTATAGATGGGGTTGTAAGAGAAGTGAATGCGAGGGTCTTGGCAAGAGGTGTTGGGCTAAAAGATAAAGAAGCAAATACAAAGTGGGAGTTGTCACAGTTGCTTTTTGCTGATGACACTGTGCTTTTGGGAGATTCTGAAGAGAAGCTGCAGAGGTTGGTGGATGAATTTGGTAGGGTGTGTAAAAGAAGAAAATTGAAAGTGAATATAGGAAAGAGTAAGGTGATGAGGATAACAAAAAGAATAGGTGACGAAAGATTGGATATCAGATTGGAGGGAGAGAGTATGGAGGAGGTGAATGTATTCAGATATTTGGGAGTGGACATGTCGGCGGATGGGTCTATGAAGGATGAGGTGAATCATAGAATTGATGAGGGGAAAAGGGTGAGTGGAGCACTTCGGAGTCTGTGGCGACAAAGAACTTTGTCCATGGAAGTAAAGAGGGGAATGTATGAGAGTATAGTTATACCAACACTCTTATATGGGTGTGAATCATGGGTGATGAATGTTGCAATGAGGAGAAGGCTGGAGGCAGTGGAGATGTCATGTCTGAGGTCAATGTGTGGTGTGAATATAATGCAGAGAATTCGGAGTTTGGAAATTAGGAGGAGGTGCGGGATTACCAAAACGATTGTCCAGAGAGCTGAGGAGGGGTTGTTGAGGTGGTTTGGACATGTAGAGAGAATGGAACGAGACAGAGTGACTTCGAGAGTGTATAAATCTGTAGTGGAGGGAAGGCGGGGTAGGGGTCGGCCTAGGAAAGGTTGGAGGGAGGGGTAAAGGAAGTTTTGTGTGCGAGGGGCTTGGACTTCCAGCAAGCATGTGTGAGCGTATTTGATAGGAGTGAATGGAGGCATATGGTTTTAATACTTGACGTGCTGTTGGAGTGTGAGCAAAGTAACATTTATGAAGGGATTCAGGAAACCGGCAGGCCGGACTTGAGTTCTGGAGATGGGAAGTACAGTGCCGGCACTCTGAAGGAGGGGTGTTAATGTTGCAGTTTTATAACTGTAGTGTAAAGCACCCTTCTGGCAAGACAGTGATGGAGTGAATGATGATGAAAGTTTTTCTTTTTCGGGCCACCCTGCCTTGGTGGGAATCGGCCGATGTGTTAATAAATAAAAATTATTCATTCTGGAGTATTTACCATGTTAATTTGTTACTTATATTGTCTATTATGTCATAATAGATCAATTGTGATAGATATAAAAGCCGTAGTAGTGATAATAGCGTTATAATGAAGCATATTCCCCGGCTATCCTGAGACAGGAATTTCTGCTGACGCAAGCGAATGTTGCAGATGGTTCCTGATTGGGTCCCAGACTATGTAAACACTCATAATAAGCTCCACTCACTCTGTTATGATGCCAAATCGTCAATTATTATATAAGTAGTAATAATACAAGAAATTAAGGTAAAAAATCGGGGGAAAAAAAATACGAAAATTCACGTCATGTCGGCCGACCTACTATGGGTGTTGGCGTCACCATGTGTGTTATAAACGACCATAATTCCTTGTAAGAATGTCGTAGAACAATGATTCTTGTACCATTGTG
>WNWK01034132.1:0-12500 GCA_009830355.1 Cherax destructor | reverse complement strand
GAGACCAGAGAAGCAATTTCCAACTAATTTTAGGTCACTGATAATGAATATCATGATTAAAATTGTTTGTTAGCTCTACTTTTCAATATACACCTACGTGTCACAACAGGTACCAACAGGCTTGTAGCAGTGTTTCTTACCACACTCACTCAGTCTCACTGCCCTTCATTATTGTTCCAGCAGTCATAGAAGGTGGTTGTGCTGTGCAAGTTTATATTTTGAGGTGAAAGGCAGGTGATTTTCTTAGCCAAACACTTTTTAAACTTATAATAAATATTCACTGAGCAAGCTATTGATATGCATGTGAGGCATATTATATTAATTTTATTTTCCTACTGAATGATATACGTAAATACTTCTGCTTAGCTGTCATGCTCTGTATTATAATGATAAATTAATGAATAAATTTTCTGTTTATCTTCTAATTGTTTGTTGTTCTCTTCTTTCAGATGCTCTGTACTTGTGTGAATAGGGCAGACATCATCTACATTTGTGGTGAGGTGACCTTTGCATCACAGAAGCACTGTATAACTGTTATGGTTAGAAAGGCATATCACCTACATTTTGGATGCAAGATTGGTGACCAGGATAAGAACTGGGCTCCACACATATGCTGCAACAATTGTGTTACTAATCTTCGCCAATGGTTGAACAGGAAGAGGAAAGGAATGCCTTTTGCTGTGCCAATGACATGGCAGGAGCCAACAGACCATACCAACAATTGTTATTGCTGCATGGTACCTCCAGTACAAAAGGACTTGTCAAAGAAAAAAAAGGGGTCCATTGAATATCCAAACATTCCATCAGCTATTTACACAGTTCCACATGGAGAAGGTCTACCTGTTCCTGATGCACCAACTTCAGTATCCATCAAGTTAGATGAAGAAAGTGGTAAGGAGGAAGAAGAGAAGGATGACAGCGCTGGATTACAGAGTGACCGAAACTTTGATGAAGCACACTCCTCTAGGCCACATCTCATAACAAAAGGGGAACTCCATGACCTTGTCAGGAATCTGCAACTACCCAAAAATAAGGCAGAGCTGCTAGGCTCTTGTCTTCAACAGTGGAATCTCCTAGCAGCTAATGGGATGTAACATGTCACTTAAAATCCACTTTTTGGACTCACATTTAGACTTTTCCAGCAAACTGTGGGGCAGTTAGTGATGAACATGGAGAAAGGTTTCACCAAGATATTTCAACCATGGAAAAATGGTACCAGGGCAAATGGGGCACAAGAATGCTTGCAGGCTATTGCTGAACATTGGTAAGAGATGATTCTTCAGCCCACTATAAGCGTCAAGCAAAAAGGCAGAGAGTAGGTACGGATTAGAGTTTAAAACATACTGACACATATTGTACGTTATAATAAAATAATCAAATATTACATGTCTCGTATCTATAATAATAATAATAATAATAGTTTATTTGGACATGATACAAAGAATTACATTTGGTTATTGAGATTACAAGAGGTGTACATGCCAAAAGCCCCTAGTATGCAGGGCATTTTGGGCAGACTTAAAATTAACTTAAAACTAAATTGTAAGAATTTTTGTAGATAGTTTACAATGAGTAAAGGTGAGTATTTAAGCTATGAAATTTGAACATAGTTTAGACATGACATTTTTTAAACATAGTTTTGTACTTTTGTCTTCATTATAAAATTAATTAAATCAGATTAAACAAATTAAAGCAATAATAATAATAAAGTAATAAAAAGTTATGGTTGATAATTTATAAAATAAGTAAAGTTGCATATCTAAGTTATAAAGTTTGAATATAAGTTGAACATATCAATTAATTGTAGCAATTTATTGTAGCAATGCAACTAATTGAGTGAGATAACAATTTAAAACAATTAATTGCATTGCAGTTAGTTTACGTGGTCATTATAATGTAAGTGTTGTGGAAATAATTAGCTAAGTATGTATTATTCATAACAGGTTTTACATGCATTCATTCGTTCATTCATTCATACATTACATTCAATTGATTAGTCAGGTTTTTACGCTAAGTGATTTTTCTACTTTAAACCTATAGCCAACAAGCATTTTTCAAGGTGATATTTGGATTCAGGACATGAAAATACATAAAAATTAACTAATCTCATTTAACCCTTTCAGGGTCCAAGGGGGGTCTCCGAATCTCGTTCTCAGGGTCCATGAATTTCAAAAAAAAAAAAAAATTATTTTTTCTTATGAAATGATAGAGTTTTTTTTCTAAATCTAATAGGCTAAAAAATACATTTTTGCGATCAATACTCACCGAGATATAGAGATTTGAAGTTGGCGAAAATGGAGCCGGTGTCGGCAACATCGCCGACTGCCGGTCACCCGGTAATATTTTTTTTTCTTTCTTGGACTTCTTTTCTGATCGAATTTTGTTTTTTGTTGCAAATAACTTTATGGCCTGTGAGACCAATATAAGTGCTGTTTTTCAAATATTCACTCGCTATTTATTACACAATATTCACATGAAGTTTCTTTCACTAATTTGTTTACACAATGTATTTACAAATTTTTACAATAACAAATATTAGTTATTTATATTGTTCAATCATATATATACATACATAGAGTCACTGGACATGTTTCTAGAAGTTCTGCAGCCTGTGGAAGTCTCTGAAACATGGTTCCATGCACAGTGGTGTTTCACATTCCACACATATAAAACGAGTGTCTTTGCGTTGTTGTGGGCGTTTTTTTGTATGTGCACAGACAAAACACCTCTTCTGAGCCTTTTTCTTGCAAGCAGTAGCAGGCAGTTTTGTTAGGAAGTGTTCACCAGGCCTCAGACGAGAGGGTAGGTGTTGATGACTTGGTGTTGGGCGTGTTTCTATTGCAGGTGTTGCTCCTTGGTACTTGAATATTATTTGTCTGATGACAGATAAACAAAAATCGCCATATGGTGGTTTGTTTGTGGTCTTCAACTTATAGATATTATAAGCATTGAGCATGGTAATGTCCAGAATGTGAAAAAAGAGTTTTATGTACCACTTGTAACTCTTGCGAACACAATCAGCAAACCCAATTTGCATGTCACATTTGTCCACTAAGCGCATATTGAGAGTGTAGTCAATCACAGCTGCAGGTTTTAGAATGGGTTCATCGGTCTCTCTATTCAGCCTGCCAGTGTCTGTCATTTCGTTAGGGTGAATAGATGACAACAGTGTGACATCTCGTTTGTCATGCCACCGAAATGCCATGATGTCATTGGCAGCAAACGCTTGCACCTGACCTCTACGAGTGCCTGCACTGAACCTAGGCATATGCTTACGATTTGCACGCACTGTACCGCACACATCTGTCAAGTTCACTCGCAAAAAATCACTGAGGGAGGGGCTTGTGTACCAGTTATCAGTATATAATATATGCCCTTACCAAGATATGGTTCCATCATTGTTCTAACCACATCACCAGAGATACCCAATAACTTCCTGGTATCTTGCAATGTATAACTTCCGGTGTACACATAATATCCAATACAATACCACTGGAGCAATCACAAAGCACAAACAACTTTATACCAAAGCGTTTCCTCTTGCTTGGTATATACTGCTTGAACGACAGTCTACCTTTGAACAGAATCAGTGACTCGTCAATAACAAGCTTCCTGAAGGGATAAAAATGCATATTGAATTTCTCTTTCAGATACAGAAACACATTTCTAATCTTATATAACCTATCGTTTCTGTCAGGGGTGGTTTTGTCTGAAAAGTGAAGCATCCTCAGCAGTAGCACAAATCGATTCACTGATATTATATCACTGAAACCTGGTGTTGCAATCAGGCGGTCTGTCGACCAGTATGATTTGACACTGTGCTTATAAACATGAGGCATAAGCATTATTGTGGCAAAGAACAAGTACATCTCAGCCACAGTTGTCTCTTTCCACCTGTTGAGGCGTGATGTTGGTGAAAGTATTGTGTTTGCCATGGTGTACTCGTAGTATCTGTTGCTTTCCCTGACAATAATATCCATCAGAGGTTCATCAAAGAATAATTCAAAGCATTCCAGTTCACTGGCATTGTTCCCAAGTGGACAAGATGGGCGTATTCCACATTGACTTTCATCAAACTGATGGGGACTGGGAATAAAATTGTCAGCTGCTTGCCAATCCCAGGTGCGGTCTGCTGGTGGGTACTGGATATTTACAGGTGGTTGTGGGGGTTGTGGAGGTTGTGGGGGTTGTGGGAGTGGAGGTTGTGGTTGTGGGGTTGGTGGGTGGGTGAGGGTTGCCTTTGTTGTAGCTGAGCTGACTCAGCGGCGTCGGTGCCAGCATGGTCCACTGCTGGTGCCTCGCGCCTGGCACCACCACCACTACCACTAACAGATGCTTGCGCATTTCTCATTCCAATTGCAACGCTATCATTGTCATTTTCACTATCACTTCCTGTTGTACCCCCACGGGATGTACTCCGAGATGTACTCCTTCCCCTTGGAACAGCATATGGCACGCTACCAGAGCGCATATACCGTCGTATATACTGACGCTTCACTGGAGAATATTCCACACCACTCTCGCTACTGGAACTGTTTTGAAGAGCTTGGAGTTCATATTCACTATCACTATCATCACCATTGCTCACATCAGAGTCTGGGATATGAGTAAATAACAGTTTCCTCTTTCGTTCTGGTACAATTGAGCGTGAACAAGATGCCACAGCACCGGAGGTGGAGGGCTGAGGGTCGTCTGGGTTTTCCTCAATATTACCGGTATTATGATCATTAGTTTCGGTCACAACTGCCTCAAAACCTTGAAACTCATCACCACTGACACTCCCATCGGTGTTAGAACTGTCACTGGGGAACAAAAGAGTCCCATCGCCGAGGAGTGAGGAGTTTCTTACCGCCCGGCATGGTGAAAATGTGTACTAACATGGCGTTCCCACAATGCACCACTGGCTCCCGATTTTTTCCTACTGCGCACACTGACCACGCAGACCCATTCTCTCACCACTAGGCCTACCAGCCATTTCGCGCTTAATTTGAAGGCGCTAGAATTTATGCGTACTAGTACGTCAATAACCCCAGCGCGTAAGCCGTACTAGTACGTCAATAACCCTGAAAGGGTTAAGAAGCATATACAACTTTTCAAAAAATGTTGACCAGTGTATAATCTGTCTACTGTCAATCAGCCCTTTTCCACAAAAATGAGCTGTTTCTTCAAGTAAAACTTCAAATAATTTTCTATAATAATAATAATAATAATAATAATAATAAAAATAATCATCATCATCTCTCCTATCATGAACATTTCCAGTTCACAGTCCTAGATGCATGTTTCTGAAATATGATACATAGTTTAATCTCTAGACACCTCACATTTTCTTCACTCAACTTACAATAGGTTTTCAGTACACATCTTCATATCTACATTAGTTCTGGGGGGCCATCTTTTATTTAACTTCCATCAGCCATTTCCCATGTTAGGTTGCCCTAGAAAAGGAAAACAAACAAACAAACACACACATATACACACACAGAACCACCCCCAGACCCCAACAACCACTCACGCTATCCGAACACAAACCACAATCCCCTACCCAACACTCCGCTATAGAATCCCGCAGTATACTGCCAGGTCCCCCACCCCCACAGACCCCCCCAAAACACAGTGTTGGAGAGGAAACTGAAGGTATGGTATACCAACGCTGACGGAATAACAAATAAGTGGGAGGAGTGGCACGAAAGAGCCAGAGGCATCACCAGACATCATAGCTCTCACAGAAACCAAGCTCACAGGTATGATAACAGATGCCATCTTTCCAATGGGATATCAGATCCTGAGGAAAGACAGAGGGAGCAGAGGGGGTGGAGGAGTGGCACTGCTGATCAAAAAACGGTGGGATTTTGATGAGCTGGAGATAGGAGACAGAGGAGAAGCAAGAGATTACATAGTAGGAACACTTCAGTCTGGAGGTCCCATGGTGGTAATTACAGTGATGTATAACCCAACACAGAACAGCAGGAGGCCAAGGCAAGAGTATGATGAGAGTAATAGAGCGATGGTTGACACACTGGCTGAAGTGGCCAGAAGGGCTCATGCGAGGCGAAGCTACTGATCATGGGTGACTTCAACCACAAGGAAATCGACTGGGAGAACTTGGAGCCACATGGGGGCCAAGAAACGTGGAGGGCTAAGATGATGGAGGTGGTACTGGAAAACTTTATGTACCAACACGTAATGGACACTACCAGAGAGAGAGGAGAGGATGAACCAGCGAGACTGGACCTAATATTCACCTTGAGTAGTGTAGATATTGAGGACATCACATATGAAGGACCCCTTGGGGCCAGTGATCATGTGGTTTTAAGCTTCGAATACACAGTAGAGTTACAAGTGGAGGGGGAAGCAGGAAGGGCTGGACGTATGAAGCCAAACTACAAGAAAGGGGACTACGTGGGAATGAAGAACTTCCTGAATGGAGTTCAGTGGGACAGAGAACTGGCAGGGAAGTAAGTAAACGAGATGATGGCATATGTGACAACAATATGCAAGGAAGCTGAGGAGAGGTTTGTACCCAAGGGTAACAGGAATAATGAAAAAGCCAGTATGAGCCCGTGGTTCACCCAAAGGTGCAGGGAGGCCAAAACCAAGTGTCCTAGGGAATGAAAGAAGTATAGAAGGCAAAGGATCCAGGAGAATAAGGAGAGCAGTCGTAGAGCCAGAAATGAATATGCACAGGTAAGAAGGGAGGCCCAACGACAATATGAAAATGACATAGCAGCGAAAGCCAAATCTGACCCAAAGTTGTTGTACAGCCACATCAGGAGGAAAACAACAGTCAAGAACCAGGTGATCAGGCTAAGGAAGGAAGGAGGAGAGATCACAAGAAACGACCGCGAAGTATGTGAGGAACTCGACATGAGATTCAAAGAAGTGTTCACAGAGGAGACAGAAGGGACTCCAGAAAGACGGAGAGGTGGGGTACACCACCAAGTGCTGGACTCGATACACATGCAACCGAGAAAGAAGTGAAGAGGCTGCTGAGTGAGCTAGATACCTCAAAGGTGATGGGGCCAGACAACATCTCTCCATGGGTCCTGAGAGAGGGAGCAGAGGCACTGTGTGTACCCCTAACAACAATATTCAACACATCTATCGAAGCAGGGAGACTACCTGAGGTATGGAAAACAGCAAATGTAGTCCCAATTTTTAAAAAAGGAGACAGACATGAAGCACTAAACTACAGACCAGTGTCACTGACATGTAAAGTATGCAAAGTCATGGAGAAGATTATCAGGAGAAGAGTGGTGGAACACCTAGAAAGAAATGAGTTTATCAACAACGGCCAGCACGGTTTCAGGGACGGGAAATCCTGTGTCACAAACCTACTGGAGTTCTATGACAGGGTGACAGCAGTAGGACAAGAGAGAGAGGGGTGGGTAGATTGCATTTTCTTGGACTGTAAGAAGGCATTTGGCACAGTTCCACACAAGAGATTAGTGCAGAAGCTGGAGGACCAGGCAGGGATAACAGGGAAGGCACTCCAATGGATCAAGGAATACCTGTCAAGAAGACAGCAGCGAGTCATGGTACGTGGTGAGGTGTCAGAGTGGGCACCTGTGACGAGTGGGGTTCCACAGGGGTCAGTCCTAGGACCGGTGCTGTTTCTGGTATTTGTGAACGACATGACGGAAGGAATAGACTCCGAAGTGTCCCTGTTTGCAGATGATGTGAAGCTGATGAGGAGAATTCAATCGGACGAGGACCAGGCAGAACTACAAAGGGATCTGGACAGGCTGCAAGCCTGGTCCAGCAATTGGCTCCTGGAGTTCAATCCCACCAAGTGCAAAGTCATGAAGATTTGGGAAGGGCAAAGAAGACTGCAGACGGACTACAAACCTCACTCAAGGAAAAAGATCTGGTGGTGAGTATAACACCAGTCACATCTCCTGAGGCACACATCAACCAAATAACAGCTGCAGCATACGGGCGCCAGCAAACCTAAGAACAGCATTCTGACATCTTAACCCTTTCAGGGTTTAGGCCGTACTAGTATGGCTTGCGCACCAGGGTTTTTGACGTTCTAGTACGCCTAAATTCTAGCGCCCTCAAATCAAGTGGAAACAAGCCGGTAGGCCTAGATGTGAGAGAATGGGTCTGTGCAGTCAGTGTGCGCAGTATAAAAAAATCCTGCACCACACAGTGCGTAATGAGGAAAAAAAAAACTCTGACCATGTTTTTTGTTTAACCCTTTACCGGGCAGGACCGTGTACAGACGGTCCTAAACACGTGTTTTTTGCGCGTGTCATCCTACTCCCCCAGCACATCTAGGTTCCCATTCTCTATATCTGGCCAATCACAAGCCTTCTGTGAGTCGCTCCAGCTAAGTGAGACCGGCATCTGCTCGCTTCCCATTGGTTGAGAGACCAAAATGTAAACACTTCTCGCTTGGCGTCACCCAGAGCCGAATTTTTGCTCTTGTTCCACTCATATACACTGTGATTATACTCTCTACAATGTCGGTAAGTACTAATTGTTGTGTCCAGTGTGTAAATGAATAGTTTAGGCATATTTTGAGATATATATCAGGAGTTAGATATGCATAATATGAGTGTACCATGCAATTGAAAAAGTGCAACAAAAGAGGACCGTGTGCAGACGGTCCCGCCCGTCAGGGCCACATTTTAAATTTCAGTAAATAAATATTTATATAAAAATTTCTAGTGCATATATGAATTCTGTAGTGGTCTGGGTGTGTACAGAACATTCTTATTGTCATTCCAGATCAATGAGAAATTGTTCTATGGTGAATCCTCCCAAGATAAGTCAAAATATCTCTGCATTTTGGAGGAAAGTGACTCCAATCCAGAGCCAGATGACCTGGAATTACTTGAGAGTGGTGATGGATACTTGCCACCTGATGCACAGGTGTCAAGTGATGAGGAGGAGGAAGAAAGGCCATCCAAAAAGCCTAAATTAGCCAAGAAAAAGAAAGGTATTGCGATCGAGGAGTACCCTGATGAAGAAGATCTTCATGATGAGCTTGCTGTTCAAGCTCAGACTGTTTGGACGAAGGATGACATCACTAATGACTCTTTGCCTGTATACGAACATGAAAAGCCTCTTGCAATTAAGTGTCCATTTGATTATTTTAGCAAGTTTTTTACCCCAAATATGATAGAAAGCATGACATATCAAACCAATTTGTATGCCAAGCAAAAAAACATAGATACTACTTTTGTAACAGATTGTGAAGAAATAATACAGTTCATAGGTATTCTGTTGTTTATGGGTATTTCTTCATACCCATCCCTAGATGACTATTGGGCAAGTTCTACTAAGGTAATCCAGGTTGCAGAAGTCATGTCATCTAAAAGATTTAGGTTGCTTAGGCGTACAGTTCATTTCAATGATAACACCCACAGGCATAAGGACAGATTCCACAAAATAAGGCCTCTTTACACAGCACTAACTAATGCTTGCTTGCAAGTTGCAGCTACACCCAGGCAGTCTATTGATGAAGTAATGGTTGGTTTCAAGGGTAAAACTGCTGGAAACCTCAGGCAGTACATCAAAACCAAACCAGACAAATGGGGTTTCAAACTATTTTGTCGTGGAAGTGAAGATGGAATCATACATGATATACTCATGTATGAAGGCAAAACGACTTTTGAAAACCATCCATAAAGCTGCCAGATGAAGAAAATAAACTACCAATAAGTTCAAAGATTGTTCTGGTACTTGCAACAACTCTCAGCAAAGAAAGACATCAGCAATCTATGCTGACAATTTCTTTTCAAGTCTACCTTTGGTCAAGGTACTAAGAGACAAGTATAACTGCAGGTACACTGGAACAGTACGTGAAAATAGATGTGGTAAACCAGAACTGATGCCTGTCAAACAAATGGAAAGAACATAGTGCCCAGGGGCACTTTTGACTTCAAAACCAATGATAGTATCCTTGTTGTAAGGTGGAAGGACAACAAAGCTGTGACTTTAGTGACAAATGATGTGGGAGTGGAACCTGTGACTCTTATTCAAAGATATAACAAGGAATCTAAGACTAAAGACAACTTCCAGTGCCCTGCAGTCATCAAGAACTATAATGCACACATGGGAGGTATTGACAAAAGTAATATGTTGGTACATATGTACAAAACCCCTATGAAATCTAAACGTTAGTACATGCGGCTGTTTGCCTATGTTATTGATCTCTCTCTTGTGAATGCATGGCTTCTTTACTGCCGTGATTGTCGGTCACTAAAAACCAAATGCATGCCACTGAAGCAATTCCGGCTTGATGTCTCTGTCACTGCAAGATCCAAAGGACAAAAGTATGGACGCTGTAACATAAGATCAAGTCCAAGACCTTCAACAAGTACTTCCAGTGCTAACAGTGATGATGGTTTGCCAGCCTTGCAATTGCCATCTCCAGTGCAGTACCAACGTGCAGCTAGGCCTGATGACAGTGTGAGGTTGGATAAAATGCTAGGTCACTTGCCAACAGTTGGAAAAATATTGTCATGCAAGTATTGCAGCACAAAGAAACATCATGTCACAACATCATTTTTCTGTTCAGTATGCAAAGTTAACGTATGCATTAGGAAGGATAAAAATTGCTTCACAGCCTATCATTCTAGCAAGTAGTCATCTATAATGATTGTTTTTACTCTTGGAATTCAGGAATATGGGACTTGAAAGTTTTATCCCTTTGCAATGGTTCATGTTTATATTTTTTTAATACTTACAAAATGTTTGGAAACAAGTTCCATTTGTGTTTTTGATATTGTATATTAGTAAAATAAAATAGAAAAATACTTATTTGGTGTTTTATTAACAATTGCAAATTTGCAACACTCAGAATTTGACACCCTTTAACGGTCGGGACCGTCTACAGACGGTCCTTGAATATTGGCAATTGCGCGAAGTTATTTTTAGAATTTCAAATATATGGGCTCATTATCCTTACATTGAGCTACTCTATCGACTCATATGAAAAACATTTTGAAATTATCATTTTCCAGGGAGTGCCCGGTAAAGGGTTAAAACAGAGACTTTGCAGTCTATTTTCGTATGGTATTTATGCTTGTATTCTCGTTTTCTTGGTCTCATTTGATAGAATGGAAGATATATTACAGAAATAGAGATAATTTTGATTGGTTTCACGATGACAAGTATACCTTGAAACTGAGCGCAAAGTAGCGAAAATGTTTGATTTTTGCCGATGTTCAATAGTAAACAAATCACACCATACATCCAATACACATCAACTGGCGAGTCTAATATTGTTGCACAAGTGTGCTGATATTATTTATACCGTTTTTACAATGATGCAGTAGTATACATAACAGAAAATCTTCTAATTTTTTGTGAGAATAAAAATTCAAAATGGAAAGCAAAAGTAATGTAAGAGGGGCCTGGAGACGTGACTAATGAACAGATAAAATGTTATTTTAGTGCCAGGAATGTCTGTCTCGTTTATTCTGGACCCTATTTTGAAATTGGCATCTTTTAAAATTTGTGTGAAATTGGCCAAATTGCTAATTTCTGACCACTTTATTGGGTAGCTCAAATCAGTAAATTGGCGGTTTCTTGTACTCAATTGATATAGCAAATGGAACTCTAGTGAAATAGCTAAAATTTTAGTAGACTGAAACATTGGAATTGGCCGAAAATAAGGCTTAAAGTGGGCGAAATTGCCGATGCGTAAATATCGTCAATACCGCTAACTTTGCAAGAGCATAATTCTGTTAGTTTTCCATCAAATTTCATACTTTTCGTGTCATTATGATCGGAAAAAGATTCTCTATCAGTTCATAAGAAAAGATCATTTTTTTCCCTGAAAAATTTGCGACCCTGAGAACGAGTTTGGGAGAGAGCCTCGCGACCCTGAAAGGGTTAATAAGGAATCGTTCAGGACCTTGTACACTGTGTATGTTAGGCCCATATTGGAGTATGCAGCACCAGTTTGGAACCCACACCTAGCCAAGCACGTAAAGAAACTAGAGAAAGTGCAAAGGTTTGCAACAAGACTAGTCCTGGAGCTAAGGGGTATGTCCTACGAGGAGAGGTTAAGGGAAATTGACCTGACGACACTGGAGGACAGGAGAGATAGGGAGGACATGATAACGACATATAAAATACTGAGAGGAATTGACAAGGTTGACAGACAGAATGTTCCAGAAATGGGACACAGTTGGAAGTTGAAGACTCGGGTGAATCACAGGGATGTTAGGAAGTATTTCTTTAGTCACAGAGTGGTCGGGAAGTGGAATAGTTTGGGAAGCGATGTAGTGGAGGCAGGATCCATTCATAGCTGCTCATAGAGCAGGGAGAGTGACCCAGTAGCGGCCAGTGAAGAGACGGGGCCAGGAGCTATGACTCGACCCCTGCAACCCCAACTACGTGAGTACACACACATAGACAAGGTGGATAGAGACAGGATGTTCCAGAGAGGGGACACAGAAACAAGGGGTCACAATTGGTAGTTGAAGACTCAAATGAGTCAAAGGGATGTTAGGAAGTATTTCTTCAGCCATAGAGTAGTCAGG
>WNWK01034131.1:0-20644 GCA_009830355.1 Cherax destructor | reverse complement strand
TAGCATTTTTGAATATTTAATAATTATTTACATATTTTTTAAAAATCCCATTAAAAATCTATAAAAATCAATATTTTTATAGAATATTTCATAATGTTTTCGAAATATACATGAAACATTAAAAATATCAGAAAAATGTGCTAAAATCGTATTTTATTGCATATTTCGACGTTTTAGAGCGGTTTGAGTGCTTTTCTGGCAAAACTCATTTTTCAGCTAAAATACTTAGATTTTCACACTTTTAAATAGAATTTCTACTGCAATTGAAATTTATGGGAAAAGTAAGCAAAATTTTATGATTTGCTTTTAGGAAGCTTACTCATAGGTATATTTTATCAAAAAAATAGTTTTTCACAAAATCCTTGAAAATGCCTTAAATCGTCAAAAAATGCAATAAAAACAAGTTGTATAGCATTTTTTAATATTTATTAATTATTTACATATTTTTAAAAAATCCCATTAAAAATCTATAAAAATCACTATTTTTATAGAAAATTTCATATTATTTTCGAAAAATACATGAAACATTAAAAAGCTCAGAAAAATGTGCTAAAATCGTATTTTATTGCATATTTTGACGTTTTAGAGCGGTTTGAGTGCTTTTCTGGCAAAACTCATTTTTCAGCTAAAATACTTATATTTTCACACTTTTAAATAGAATTTCTACTGCAATTGAAATTTATGGGAAAAGTAAGCAAAATTTTATGATTTTATTTTAGGAAGCTTACTCATAGGTATATTTTATCTAAAAAAAATAGTTTTTCACAAAATCCTTAAAAATGCCTAAAATCGTCAAAAAATGCAATAAAATCAAGTTTTATAGCATTTTTGAATATTTAATAATAATTTACATTTTTTTAAAAAATCCCAAAAAATATATAAAAATAAATACTTTTATAGAATATTTCATATTATTTTCGAAAAAAACATGAAACATTAAAAAGCTCAGAAAAATATGTTAAAATCGCATTTTATGGCATATTTCGACGTTTTAGAGCGGTTTGAGTGCTTTTCTGGCAAAACTCATTTTTTAGCTAAAATACTTAGATTTTCACACTTTTAAATAGAATTTCTATTGCAATTGAAATTTATGGGAAAAGTAAGCAAAATTTTATGATTTTCTATTAGGAAGCTTACTCATAGGTGTATTTTATCTAAAAAAATAGTTTTAACAAAATCTTTGAAAATGTCTTAAATCGTCAAAAAAGGCAACAAAATCAAGTTTTATAGCATTTTTGAATATTTATTTATTATTTACATATTTTTAAAAAATCCCATTAAAAATCTATAAAAATCAATATTTTTATACAATATTTCATATTATTTTCGAAATATACATGAAACATTAAAAAGATCAGAAAAATGTGCTAAAATCGTATTTTATTGCATATTTCGACGTTTTAGAGCGGTTTGAGTGCTTTTCTGGCAAAACTCATTTTTCAGCTAAAATACTTTGATTTTCACACTTTTAAATAGAATTTCTACTGCAATTGAAATTTAAGGGAAAAGTAAGCAAAATTTTATGATTTTCTATTAGGAAGCTTACTCATAGGTATATTTTATCTAAAAAAATAGTTTTTCAGAAAATCCTTGAAAATGCCTTATATCGTCAAAAAATGCAATAAAATCAAGTTTTATAGCATTTTTTAATATTTATTAATTATTTACATATTTTAAAAAAATCCCATTAAAAATCTAAAAAAATCAATATTTTTATAGAATATTTCATATTATTTTCGAAAAATACATGAAACATTAAAAAGCTCAGAAAAATATGTTAAAATCGCATTTTATGGCATATTTCGACGTTTTAGAGCTGTTTGATGCTTTTCTGGCAAAACTCATTTTTTAGCTAAAATACATCGATTTTCACACTTTTAAATAGAATTTCTACTGCAATTGAAATTTATGGGAAAAGTAAGCAAAATTTTATGATTTTCTTTTAGGAAGCTTACTCATAGGTATTATTTTTTTTTTTTTATTAACACATCGGCCGATTCCACCAAGGCAGGGTGGCCCGAAAAGAAAAACTTTCATCATCATTCACTCCATCACTGTCTTGCCAGAAGGGTGCTTTACACTACAGTTATAAAACTGCAACATTAACACCCCTCCTTCAGAGTGCCGGCACTGTACTTCCCATCTCCAGAACTCAAGTCCGGCCTGCCGGTTTCCCTGAATCCCTTCATAAATGTTACTTTGCTCACACTCCAACAGCACGTCAAGTATTAAAACCATATGCCTCCATTCACTCCTATCAAATACGCTCACACATGCTTGCTGGAAGTCCAAGCCCCTCGCACACAAAACTTCCTTTACCCCCTCCCTCCAACCTTTCCTAGGCCGACCCCTACCCCGCCTTCCCTCCACTACAGATTTATACACTCTCGAAGTCACTCTGTCTCGTTCCATTCTCTCTACATGTCCAAACCACCTCAACAACCCCTCCTCAGCTCTCTGGACAATCGTTTTGGTAATCCGCACCTCCCCCTAATTTCCAAACTCCGAATTCTCTGCATTATATTCACACCACACATTGACCTCAGACATGACATCTCCACTGCCTCCAGCCTTCTCCTCGTTGCAACATTCATCACCCATGCTTCACACCCATATAAGAGCGTTGGTATAACTATACTCTCATACATTCCCCTCTTTACTTCCATAGACAAGGTTCTTTGTCTCCACAGACTCCGAAGTGCTCCACTCACCCTTTTCCCCTCATCAATTCTATGATTCACCTCATCCTTCATAGACCCATCCGCCGACATGTCCACTCCCAAATATCTGAATACATTCACCTCCTCCATACTCTCTCCCTCCAATCTGATATCCAATCTTTCGTCACCTATTCTTTTTGTTATCCTCATCACCTTACTCTTTCCTATATTCACTTTCAATTTTCTTCTTTTACACACCCTACCAAATTCATCCACCAACCTCTGCAGCTTCTCTTCAGAATCTCCCAAAGCACAGTGTCATCAGCAAAAAGCAACTGTGACAACTCCCACTTTGTATTTGCTTCTTTATCTTTTAGCCCAACACCTCTTGCCAAGACCCTCGCATTCACTTCTCTTACAACCCCATCTATAAATATATTGAACAACCACGGTGACATCACACATCCTTGTCTAAGGCCCACTTTTACTGGAAATAGTCCCCTTCCCTCCTACACACTCTAACCTGAGCCTCACTATCCTCATAAAAACTCTTCACTGCTTTCAGTAACCTTCCTCCTATTCCATACACCTGCAACATCTGCCACATTGCCCCCTATCTACCCTATCATACGCCTTTTCCAAATCCATAAATGCCACAAAAACATCTTTACCCTTATCCAAATACTGTTCACCTATATGTTTCACTGTAAACACTTGGTCTACACACCCCTACCTTTCCTAAAGCCCCCTTGTTCATCTGCTATCCTGCTTTCTGTTTTACTCTTAATTCTTTCAATAATAACTCTACCATACACTTTACCAGGTACACTCAACAGACTTATTCCCCTATAATTTTTGCACTCTCTTTTGTCCCCTTTGCCTTTATACAAAGGAACAATACACGCTCTCTGCCAATCCCTAGGTACCTTACCCTCTTCCATACATTTATTAAATAATAGCACCAACCACTCCAAAATTATATCCCCACCTGCTTTTAACATTTCTATCTTTATCCCATCAATCCCAGCTGCCTTACCCCCTTTCATTCTACCCACTGCCTCACGAACTTCCCCTACACCCACAACTGGCTCTTCCACACTCCTACAAGATGTTATTCCTCCTTGCCCTACACACGAAATCACAGCTTCCCTGTCTTCATCAACATTTAACAAATCCTCAAAATATTCTCTCCATCTTCCCGATACCTCTAACTCTCCATTTAATAACTCTCCTCTCCTATTTTTAACTGTCAAATCCATTTGTTCTCTAGGCTTCCTCAACTTATTAATCTCATTCCAAAACTTTTCTTATTTTCAACAAAATTTGCTGATAACATCTCACCCACTCTCTCATCTGCTCTCTTTTTACATTGCTTCACCACTCTTTTAACCTCTCTTTTTCTCTCCATATACTCTTCCCTCCTTGCATCACTTCTACTTTGTAAAAACCTCTCATATGCTAACTTTTTCTCCCTTACTACTCTCTTTACATCATCATTCCACCAATCGCTCCTCTTCCCTCCTGCACCCACTCGCCTGTAACCACAAACTTCTGCTGAACACTCTAACACTACATTTTTAAATCTACCCCATACATTTTCGACCCCATTGCCTACACTCTCACTAGCCCATCTATCCTCCAATAGTTGTTTATATCTTACCCTAACTGCCTCCTCTTTTAGTTTATAAACCTTCACCTCTCTTTTACTTACTGATTCTATTTTCCTTGTATCCCATCTACCTTTTACTCCCACTGTAGCTATAACTAAAAAGTGATCTGATATATCTGTAGCCCCTCTATAAACATGCACATCCTGAAGTCTACTCAACAGACTTTTATCTACCAATATATAGTCCAACAAACTACTGTCATTACGCCCTACATCATATCTTGTATACTTATTTATCCTCTTTTTCTTAAAATATGTATTACCTATAACTAAACCCCTTTCTATACAAAGTTCAATCAAAGGGCTCCCATTATCATTTACACCTGGCACCCCAAACTTACCTACTACACCCTCTCTGCATGTTTCTCCCACTTTAGCATTTAGGTCCCCTACCACAATTACTCTCTCATTTGGTTCAAAAGTTCCTATACATTCGCTTAACATCTCCCAAAATCTCTCTCTCTCCTCTACACTCCTCTCTTCTCCAGGTGCATACACGCTTATTATGACCCACTTTTCGCATCCGACCCTTATTTTAATCCACATAATCCTTGAATTTACACATTTATATTCCCTCTTTTCCTTCCATAACTGATCCTTCAACATTATTGCTACCCCTTCCTTAGCTCTAACTTTCTCAGATACTCCTGACTTAATCCCATTTATTTCTCCCCACTGAAACTCGCCTACCCCCTTCAGCTTTGTTTCGCTTAGGGCCAGGACATCCAACGTCTTTTCATTCATAACATCGGCAATCATCTCTTTCTTATCATCCGCACTACATCCACGCACATTCAGACAACCCAATTTTATAAAGTTTTTCTTCTTCTCGTTTTTAGTATATTTGTACAGGAGAAGGGGTTACTAGCCCATTGCTCCCGGCATCTTAGTCGCCTCATACGACACGCATGGCTTACGGAGGAAAGATTCTTTTCCACTTCCCCATGGACAATAGAGAAAATAAAAAGAACAAGAGCTATTAAGAAAAAGAAGAAAAACCTAGATGTGTGTATGTATATACGTATATGCATGTGTATGCCAGTGTAGTGTGACCTAAAGTGTAAGTAGAAGTAGCTAGATATACCTGTTATCCAGCGTGTTTATGAGACAGAAAAAAGACACCAGCAATCCTACCATCATGTAAAACAGTTTCAGGTTTCTGTTTCACAGTCACCTGGCAGGACGGTAGTACCTCCCTGGGTGGTTCCTTGAAAATGCCTTAAATCGTCAAAAAATGCAATAAAATCAAGTTGTATAGCATTTTTGAATATTTATTAATTATTTACATATTTTTAAAAAATCCCATTAAAAATCTATAAAAATCAATATTTTTATAGAATATTTCATATTATTTTCGAAAAATACATGAAACATTAAAAGGCTCAGAAAAATGTGCTAAAATCGTATTTTATTGCATATTTCGACGTTTTAGAGCGGTTTGAGTGCTTTTCTGTCAAAACTCATTTTTCAGCTAAAATACTTAGATTTTCACACTTTTAAATAGAATTTCGACTGCAATTGAAATTTATGGGAAAAGTAAGCAAAATTTTATGATTTGCTTTTAGGAAGCTTACTTATAGGTATATTTTATCTAAAAAAATAGTTTTTCAGAAAATCCTTGAAAATGCCTTAAATCGTCAAAAAATGCAATAAAATCAAGTTTTATAGCATTTTTGAATATTTATTAATTATTTACATATTTTTAAAAAATCTTATTAAAAATCTATAAAAATCAATATTTTAAAATCGCTTTTTATGGCATATTTCCACGTTTTAGAGCGGTTTGATGCTTTTCTGAAAAAACTCATTTTTTAGCTAAAATACTTAGATTTTCACACTTTTAAATAGAATTTCTACTGCAATTGAAATTTATGGGAAAAGTAAGCAAAATTTTATGATTTTCTTTTAGGAAGCTTACTCATAGGAATATTTTATCTAAAAAAATAGTTTTTCAGAAAATCCTTGAAAATGCCTTAAATCGTCAAAAAATGCAATAAAATCAAGTTTTATAGCATTTTTGAATATTTATTAATTATTTACATTTTTTTAAAAAATCCCATTAAAAATCTATAAAAATCAATATTTTTATAGAATATTTCATATTATTTTCGAAAAATACATGAAACATTAAAAAGCTCAGAAAAATGTGCTAAAATCGTATTTTATTGCATATTTCGACGTTTTAGAGCGGTTTGATGTTTTCTGCAAAACTCATTTTTCAGCTAAAATACTTAGATTTTCACACTTTTAAATAAATTTCTACTGCAATTGAAATTTATGGGAAAAGTAAGCAAAATTTTATGATTTTCTTTTAGAAGCTTACTCATAGGATATATTTTATCTAAAAAATAGTTTTTCAAAAATCCTTGAAAATGCCTTAATGTCAAAAATGCAATAAAATCAAGTTTTATAGCATTTTGAATATTTATTAATTATTTACATATTTTTAAAAATCCATTAAAAATCTATAAAATCAATATTTTTATAGAATATTTCATATTATTTTCGAAAATACATGAAACATTAAAAAGCTCAGAAAAATGTCTAAAATCGTATTTTATTGCATATTTCGACGTTTTAGAGCGGTTTGATGCTTTTCTGGCAAACTCATTTTTCAGCTAAAATACTTAGATTTTCACACTTTTAAATAGAATTTCTACTGCAATTGAAATTTATGGAAAAGTAAGCAAAATTTTATGATTTTCTTTAGGAAGCTTACTCATAGGTATATTTTATCTAAAAATAGTTTTTCAGAAAATCCTTGAAAATGCCTTAAATCGTCAAAAATGCAATAAAATCAAGTTTTATAGCATTTTTGAATATTTATTAATTATTTACATATTTTTAAAAATCCCATTAAAAATCTATAAAAATCAATATTTTTATAGAATATTTCATATTATTTTCGAAAAATACATGAAACATTAAAAAGCTCAGAAAATTGCTAAAATCGCATTTTATGCATATTTCGACGTTTTAGAGCGGTTTGAGTGCTTTTCTGCAAAACTCATTTTCAGCTAAAATACTTATTTTCACACTTTAAATAGAATTTCTACTGCAATTGAAATTTATGGGAAAAGTAAGCAAAATTTTATGATTTTCTTTAGAAGCTTACTCATAGGTATATTTTATCTAAAAAATAGTTTTCAGAAAATCTTGAAAATGCCTTAAATCGTCAAAAATGCAATAAAATCAAGTTTATAGCATTTTTGAATATTTATTAATTATTTACATATTTTTAAAAATCCCATTAAAATCTATAAAAATCAATATTTTATAGAATATTTCATATTATTTTCGAAAATACATGAAACATTAAAAAGCTCAGAAAAATGTGCTAAAATCGTATTTTATTGCATATTTCGACGTTTTAGAGCGTTTGAGTGCTTTTCTGGCAAAACTCATTTTTCAGCTAAAATACTTGATTTTCACACTTTTAAATAGAATTTCTACTGCAATTGAAATTTATGGGAAAAGTAAGCAAAATTTTATGATTTTCTTTAGAAGCTTACTCATAGGTATATTTTATCTAAAAAATAGTTTTTCAGAAAATCCTTGAAAATGCCTTAAATCGTCAAAAATGCAATAAAATCAAGTTTTATAGCATTTTTGAATATTTATTAATTATTTACATATTTTTAAAAATCCCATTAAAAATCTATAAAATCAATATTTTTATAGAATATTTATATTATTTTCGAAAAATACATGAAACATTAAAAAGCTCAGAAAATATGTTAAAATCGCATTTTATGGCATATTTCGACGTTTTAGAGCGTTTGATGCTTTTCTGGCAAAACTCATTTTTCAGCTAAAATACTTGATTTTCACACTTTTAAATAGAATTTCACTGCAATTGAAATTTATGGGAAAAGTAAGCAAAATTTTATGATTTTCTTTTAGAAGCTTACTCATAGGTATATTTTATCTAAAAATAGTTTCAGAAAATCTTGAAAATGCCTTAATCGTCAAAAATGCAATAAAATCAAGTTTTATAGCATTTTTGAATATTTATTAATTATTTACATATTTTTAAAAATCCCATTAAAAATCTATAAAAAACAATATTTTTATAGAATATTTCATATTATTTTCGAAAATACATGAAACATTAAAAAGCTCAGAAAATGTGCTAAAATCGTATTTTATTGCATATTTCGACGTTTTAGAGCGTTTGAGTGCTTTTCTGCAAAACTCATTTTTCAGCTAAAATACTTAGATTTTCACACTTTTAAATAGAATTTCTACTGCAATTGAAATTTATGGGAAAAGTAAGCAAAATTTTATGATTTTTTTAGGAAGCTTACTCATAGGTATATTTTATCTAAAAAAATAGTTTTCAGAAAATCCTTGAAAATGCCTTAAATCGTCAAAAATGCAATAAAATCAAGTTTATAGCATTTTTGAATATTTATTAATTATTTACATATTTTAAAAATCCCATTAAAATCTATAAAAATCAATATTTTTATAGAATATTTCATATTATTTTCGAAAATACATGAAACATTAAAAGCTCAGAAAAATATGTTAAAATCGCATTTTATGGCATATTTCGACGTTTTAGAGCGTTTGAGTGCTTTTCTGCAAAACTCATTTTTAGCTAAAATACTTAGATTTTCACACTTTTAAATAGAATTTCTACTGCAATTGAAATTTATGGGAAAAGTAAGCAAAATTTTATGATTTTCTTTAGGAAGCTTTACTCATAGGTTATTTTATCTAAAAATAGTTTTACAAAATCCTGAAAATGCCTTAAATCGTCAAAAATGCAATAAAATCAAGTTTTATAGCATTTTGAATATTTATTAATTATTTACATATTTTTAAAAATCCCATTAAAAATCTAAAAATCAATATTTTTATAGAATATTTCATATTATTTTCGAAAATACATGAAACATTAAAAGTCAGAAAAAATGTTAAAATCGCTTTTATGGCATATTTGACGTTTTAGAGCGGTTTGATGCTTTTCTGACAAACTCATTTTTAGCTAAAATATTAGATTTTCACACTTTTAAATAGAATTTCTACTGCAATTGAAATTTATGGAAAAGTAAGCAAAATTTTATGATTTTCTTTAGGAAGCTTACTCATAGGTATTTTATCTAAAAATAGTTTTCAGAAAATCCTTGAAAATGCCTTAAATCGTCAAAATGCAATAAAATCAAGTTTTATAGCATTTTAATATTTATTAATTATTTACATATTTTAAAAATCCCATTAAAAATCTATAAAATCAATATTTTTAGAATATTTCATATTATTTTCGAAAAATCATGAAACATTAAAAGCTCAGAAAATGTGCTAAAATCGATTTTATTGCATATTTCGACGTTTTAGAGCGTTTGAGTGCTTTTCTGAAAACTCATTTTCAGCTAAAATACTTAGATTTTCACACTTTAAATAGAATTTCACTGCAATTGAAATTTATGGAAAAGTAAGCAAAATTTTATGATTTCTTTTAGGAAGCTTACTTATAGGTATATTTTATCTAAAATAGTTTTCAGAAAATCCTTGAAAATGCCTTAATCGTCAAAAATGCAATAAAATCAAGTTTTATAGCATTTTGAATATTTATTAATTATTTACATATTTTTAAAATCCATTAAAAATCTATAAAAATCAATATTTTATAGAATATTTCATATTATTTCGAAATACATGAAACATTAAAGCTCAGAAAATGTTAAAATCGCTTTTTATGCATATTTCGACGTTTTAGAGCGTTTGATGCTTTTCTGCAAAACTCATTTTTAGCTAAAATACTTAGATTTTCACACTTTTAAATAGAATTTCTACTGCAATTGAAATTTATGGGAAAAGTAAGCAAAATTTATGATTTTCTTTAGGAAGCTTACTCATAGGTATTTTTATCTAAAAATAGTTTCTAGAAAATCTTGAAAATGCCTTAAATGTCAAAAAATGCAATAAAATCAAGTTTTATAGCATTTTTGAATATTTATAATTATTTACATATTTTAAATCCATAAAATCTATAAAATCAATATTTATAAAATTCATATTTTTTCGAAAATACATGAAACATTAAAAGCTCGAAAATGTGCAAATCCTTTTATGGCATATTTCGACGTTTAGAGGGTTTGATGTTTTCTGCAAACTTTTTAGCAAAATATTAGATTTCACTTTAAATAGAATTTCTACTGCAATTGAAATTTAGGGAAAGTAAGCAAAATTTATGATTTTCTATTAGAAGCTTACCATAGGTATATTTTATCTAAAAATAGTTTTCAGAAAATCCTGAAAATCTTAATCGTCAAAAATGCAATAAAATCAAGTTTATAGCATTTTGAATATTATTAATTATTTACATATTTTTAAAAATCCCATTAAAATCTATAAAATCAATATTTTTATAGAATATTTCATATTATTTTCGAAAAATACATGAAACATTAAAAGTCAGAAAATTGTAAAATCGCTTTATGGCAATTTCGACGTTTTAACGTTGATGCTTTTCTGGCAAAACTCATTTTTAGCTAAAATACAGATTTTCACACTTTAAATAGAATTTCTACTGCAATTGAAATTTATGGGAAAAGTAAGCAAAATTTTATGATTTTCTTTTAGGAAGCTTATCATAGGTATTTTTATCTAAAAAAATAGTTTTCAGAAAATCCTTGAAAATGCCTTAATCGTCAAAAATGCAATAAAATCAAGTTTTATAGCATTTTAATATTTATTAATTATTTACATATTTTAAAAATCCCTTAAAATCTATAAAATCAATATTTTTATAATATTTATATTATTTTCGAAATACATGAAAATTAAAGCTCGAAAATGTCAAATCGCATTTTATGCATATTTCGACGTTTTAGAGCTGTTTGATGCTTTCTGCAAAACTCATTTTAGCTAAAATACAGATTTTCACACTTTTAAATAGAATTTCTACTGCAATTGAAATTTAGGAAAAGTAAGCAAAATTTATGATTTTTTGAGCTTACTCTAGGTATTTTATCTAAAATAGTTTTCAGAAAATCCTTGAAAATCTTAATCGTCAAAATGCAATAAAATCAAGTTTATAGCATTTTAATATTTATTAATTATTTACATATTTTAAAATCCCATTAAAATCTATAAAAATCAATATTTTATAGAATATTTCATATTATTTTCGAAAATACATGAAACATTAAAAGCTCAGAAAATGTTAAAATCGATTTTATGCATATTTCGACGTTTTAGAGCGTTTGATGCTTTTCTAAAACTCATTTTTAGCTAAAATACTTGATTTTCACACTTTTAAATAGAATTTCTACTGCAATTGAAATTATGGGAAAAGTAAGCAAAATTTTATGATTTCTTTTAGAAGCTTACTTATATATTTTATCTAAAAATAGTTTTCAGAAAATCCTTGAAATGCTAATCGTCAAAAATGCAATAAAATCAAGTTTATAGCATTTTGAATATTTATTAATATTTACATATTTTTAAAAATCCTATTAAAATCTATAAAAATCAATATTTTTATAGAATATTTCTATTATTTTCGAAAATAATGAAACATTAAAAGCTCAGAAAATGTCTAAAATCGTTTTATGGCATTTTTCGACGTTTTAGAGCGGTTTGATGCTTTTCTGACAAAACTCATTTTTTAGCTAAAATACTTAGATTTTTACACTTTTAAATAGAATTTCTATTGCAATTGAAATTTATGGGAAAAGTAAGCAAAATTTTATGATTTTCTATTAGGAAGCTTACTCATAGGTGTATTTTATCTAAAAAAATAGTTGTCAGAAAATCCTTGAAAATGCCTTAAATCGTCAAAAAATGCAATAAAATCAAGTTTTAAAGCATTTTTAAATATTTATTAATTATTTACATATTTTTAAAAAATCCCATTAAAAATCTATAAAAATCAATATTTTTATAGAATATTTCATATTATTTTCGAAATATACATGAAACATTAAAAAGATCAGAAAAATGTGCTAAAATCGTATTTTATTGCATATTTCGACGTTTTAGAGCGGTTTGAGTGCTTTTCTGGCAAAACTCATTTTTCAGCTAAAATACTTTGATTTTCACACTTTTAAATAGAATTTCTACTGCAATTGAAATTTATGGGAAAAGTAAGCAAAATTTTATGATTTGCTTTTAGGAAGCTTACTCATAGGTATATTTTATCTAAAAAAATAGTTTTCACAAAATCCTTGAAAATGCCTTAAATCGTCAAAAAATGCAATAAAATCAAGTTGTATAGCATTTTTGAATATTTATTAATTATTTACATATTTTTAAAAAATCCCATTAAAAATCTATAAAAATCAATATTTATATAGAATATTTCATATTATTTTCGAAATATACATGAAACATTAAAAAGCTCAGAAAAATGTGCTAAAATCCTATTTTATTGCATATTTCGACGTTTTAGAGCTGTTTGAGTGCTTTTCTGGCAAAACTCATTTTTCAGCTAAAATACTTTGATTTTCACACTTTTAAATAGAATTTCTACTGCAATTGAAATTTAAGGGAAAAGTAAGCAAAATTTTATGATTTTCTATTAGGAAGCTTACTCATAGGTATATTTTATCTAAAAAAATAGTTTTTCAGAAAATCCTTGAAAATGCCTTATATCGTCAAAAAATGCAATAAAATCAAGTTTTATAGCATTTTTTAATATTTATTAATTATTTACATATTTTAAAAAAATCCCATTAAAAATCTATAAAAATCAATATTTTTATTGAATATTTCATATTATTTTCGAAAAATACATGAAACATTAAAAAGCTCAGAAAAATATGTTAAAATCGCATTTTATGGCATATTTCGACGTTTTAGAGCTGTTTGATGCTTTTCTGGCAAAACTCATTTTTTAGCTAAAATACATCGATTTTCACACTTTTAAATAGAATTTCTACTGCAATTGAAATTTATGGGAAAAGTAAGCAAAATTTTATGATTTGCTTTTAGGAAGCTTACTCATAGGTATTATTTTTTTTTTTTTTTTATTAACACATCGGCCGATTCCCACCAAGGCAGGGTGGCCCGAAAAAGAAAAACTTTCATCATCATTCACTCCATCACTGTCTTGCCAGAAGGGTGCTTTACACTACAGTTATAAAACTGCAACATTAACACCCCTCCTTCAGAGTGCCGGCACTGTACTTCCCATCTCCAGAACTCAAGTCCGGCCTGCCGGTTTCCCTGAATCCCTTCATAAATGTTACTTTGCTCACACTCCAACAGCACGTCAAGTATTAAAAACCATATGCCTCCATTCACTCCTATCAAATACGCTCACACATGCTTGCTGGAAGTCCAAGCCCCTCGCACACAAAACTTCCTTTACCCCCTCCCTCCAACCTTTCCTAGGCCGACCCCTACCCCGCCTTCCCTCCACTACAGATTTATACACTCTCGAAGTCACTCTGTCTCGTTCCATTCTCTCTACATGTCCAAACCACCTCAACAACCCCTCCTCAGCTCTCTGGACAATCGTTTTGGTAATCCCGCACCTCCTCCTAATTTCCAAACTCCGAATTCTCTGCATTATATTCACACCACACATTGACCTCAGACATGACATCTCCACTGCCTCCAGCCTTCTCCTCGTTGCAACATTCATCACCCATGCTTCACACCCATATAAGAGCGTTGGTATAACTATACTCTCATACATTCCCTCTTTACTTCCATAGACAAGGTTCTTTGTCTCCACAGACTCGAAGTGCTCCACTCACCCTTTTCCCTCATCAATTCTATGATTCACCTCATCCTTCATAGACCCATCCGCCGACATGTCCACTCCCAAATATCTGAATACATTCACCTCCTCCATACTCTCTCCCTCCAATCTGATATCCAATCTTTCGTCACCTATTCTTTTTGTTATCCTCATCACCTTACTCTTTCCTATATTCACTTTCAATTTTCTTCTTTTACACACCCTACCAAATTCATCCACCAACCTCTGCAGCTTCTCTTCAGAATCTCCCAAAAGCACAGTGTCATCAGCAAAAGCAACTGTGACAACTCCCACTTTGTATTTGCTTCTTTATCTTTTAGCCCAACACCTCTTGCCAAGACCCTCGCATTCACTTCTCTTACAACCCCATCTATAAATATATTGAACAACCACGGTGACATCACACATCCTTGTCTAAGGCCCACTTTTACTGGGAAATAGTCCCCTTCCCTCCTACACACTCTAACCTGAGCCTCACTATCCTCATAAAAACTCTTCACTGCTTTCAGTAACCTTCCTCCTATTCCATACACCTGCAACATCTGCCACATTGCCCCCTATCTACCCTATCATACGCCTTTTCCAAATCCATAAATGCCACAAAAACATCTTTACCCTTATCCAAATACTGTTCACCTATATGTTTCACTGTAAACACTTGGTCTACACACCCCCCACCTTTCCTAAAGCCCCTTGTTCATCTGCTATCCTGCTTTCTGTTTTACTCTTAATTCTTTCAATAATAACTCTACCATACACTTTACCAGGTACACTCAACAGACTTATTCCCCTATAATTTTTGCACTCTCTTTTGTCCCCTTTGCCTTTATACAAAGGAACAATACACGCTCTCTGCCAATCCCTAGGTACCTTACCCTCTTCCATACATTTATTAAATAATAGCACCAACCACTCCAAAATTATATCCCCACCTGCTTTTAACATTTCTATCTTTATCCCATCAATCCCAGCTGCCTTACCCCTTTCATTCTACCCACTGCCTCACGAACTTCCCTACACCCACAACTGGCTCTTCCACACTCCTACAAGATGTTATTCCTCCTTGCCCTACACACGAAATCACAGCTTCCCTGTCTTCATCAACATTTAACAAATCCTCAAAATATTCTCTCCATCTTCCCGATACCTCTAACTCTCCATTTAATAACTCTCCTCTCCTATTTTTAACTGTCAAATCCATTTGTTCTCTAGGCTTCCTCAACTTATTAATCTCATTCCAAAACTTTTTCTTATTTTCAACAAAATTTGCTGATAACATCTCACCCACTCTCTCATCTGCTCTCTTTTTACATTGCTTCACCACTCTTTTAACCTCTCTTTTTCTCTCCATATACTCTTCCCTCCTTGCATCACTTCTACTTTGTAAAAACCTCTCATATGCTAACTTTTTCTCCCTTACTACTCTCTTTACATCATCATTCCACCAATCGCTCCTCTTCCCTCCTGCACCCACTCGCCTGTAACCACAAACTTCTGCTGAACACTCTAACACTACATTTTTAAATCTACCCCATACATTTTCGACCCCATTGCCTACACTCTCACTAGCCCATCTATCCTCCAATAGTTGTTTATATCTTACCCTAACTGCCTCCTCTTTTAGTTTATAAACCTTCACCTCTCTTTTACTTACTGATTCTATTTTCCTTGTATCCCATCTACCTTTTACTCCCACTGTAGCTATAACTAAAAAGTGATCTGATATATCTGTAGCCCCTCTATAAACATGCACATCCTGAAGTCTACTCAACAGACTTTTATCTACCAATATATAGTCCAACAAACTACTGTCATTACGCCCTACATCATATCTTGTATACTTATTTATCCTCTTTTTCTTAAAATATGTATTACCTATAACTAAACCCCTTTCTATACAAAGTTCAATCAAAGGGCTCCCATTATCATTTACACCTGGCACCCCAAACTTACCTACTACACCCTCTCTGCATGTTTCTCCCACTTTAGCATTTAGGTCCCCTACCACAATTACTCTCTCATTTGGTTCAAAAGTTCCTATACATTCGCTTAACATCTCCCAAAATCTCTCTCTCTCCTCTACACTCCTCTCTTCTCCAGGTGCATACACGCTTATTATGACCCACTTTTCGCATCCGACCCTTATTTTAATCCACATAATCCTTGAATTTACACATTTATATTCCCTCTTTTCCTTCCATAACTGATCCTTCAACATTATTGCTACCCCTTCCTTAGCTCTAACTTTCTCAGATACTCCTGACTTAATCCCATTTATTTCTCCCCACTGAAACTCGCCTACCCCCTTCAGCTTTGTTTCGCTTAGGGCCAGGACATCCAACGTCTTTTCATTCATAACATCGGCAATCATCTCTTTCTTATCATCCGCACTACATCCACGCACATTCAGACAACCCAATTTTATAAAGTTTTTCTTCTTCTCGTTTTTAGTATATTTGTACAGGAGAAGGGGTTACTAGCCCATTGCTCCCGGCATCTTAGTCGCCTCATACGACACGCATGGCTTACGGAGGAAAGATTCTTTTCCACTTCCCCATGGACAATAGAGAAAATAAAAAGAACAAGAGCTATTAAGAAAAAGAAGAAAAACCTAGATGTGTGTATGTATATACGTATATGCATGTGTATGCCAGTGTAGTGTGACCTAAAGTGTAAGTAGAAGTAGCTAGATATACCTGTTATCCAGCGTGTTTATGAGACAGAAAAAAGACACCAGCAATCCTACCATCATGTAAAACAGTTTCAGGTTTCTGTTTCACAGTCACCTGGCAGGACGGTAGTACCTCCCTGGGTGGTTCCTTGAAAATGCCTTAAATCGTCAAAAAATGCAATAAAATCAAGTTGTATAGCATTTTTGAATATTTATTAATTATTTACATATTTTTAAAAATCCCATTAAAAATCTATAAAAATCAATATTTTTATAGAATATTTCATATTATTTTCGAAAAATACATGAAACATTAAAAGGCTCAGAAAAATGTGCTAAAATCGTATTTTATTGCATATTTCTACGTTTTAGAGCGGTTTGAGTGCTTTTCTGTCAAAACTTATTTTTCAGCTAAAATACCTAGATTTTCACACTTTTAAATAGAATTTGGACTGCAATTGAAATTTATGGGAAAAGTAAGCAAAATTTTATGATTTGCTTTTAGGAAGCTTACTTATAGGTATATTTTATCTAAAAAAATAGTTTTTCAGAAAATCCTTGAAAATGCCTTAAATCGTCAAAAAATGCAATAAAATCAAGTTTTATAGCATTTTTGAATATTTATTAATTATTTACATATTTTTAAAAAATCTTATTAAAAATCTATAAAAATCAATATTTTAAAATCGCTTTTTATGGCATATTTCCATGTTTTAGAGCGGTTTGATGCTTTTCTGAAAAAACTCATTTTTTAGCTAAAATACTTAGATTTTCACACTTTTAAATAGAATTTCTACTGCAATTGAAATTTATGGGAAAAGTAAGCAAAATTTTATGATTTTCTTTTAGGAAGCTTACTCATAGGAATATTTTATCTAAAAAATAGTTTTCAGAAAATCCTTGAAAATGCCTTAAATCGTCAAAAAATGCAATAAAATCAAGTTTTATAGCATTTTTGAATATTTATTAATTATTTACATTTTTTTAAAAAAATCCCATTAAAAATCTATAAAAATCAATATTTTTATATAATATTTCATATTATTTTCGAAAAATGTGCTAAAATCGTATTTTATTGCATATTTCGACGTTTTAGAGCGGTTTGAGTGCTTTTCTGGCAAAACTCATTTTTCAGCTAAAATACTTAGATTTTCACACTTTTAAATAGAATTTCTACTGCAATTGAAATTTATGGGAAAAGTAAGCAAAATTTTATGATTTGCTTTTAGGAAGCTTACTCATAGGTATATTTTATCTAAAAAAATAGTTTTCACAAAATCCTTGAAAATGCCTTAAATCGTCAAAAAATGCAATAAAATCAAGTTGTATAGCATTTTTGAATATTTATTAATTATTTACATATTTTTAAAAAATCCCATTAAAAATCTATAAAAATCAATATTTATATAGAATATTTCATATTATTTTCGAAATATACATGAAACATTAAAAAGCTCAGAAAAATGTGCTAAAATCCTATTTTATTGCATATTTCGACGTTTTAGAGCTGTTTGAGTGCTTTTCTGGCAAAACTCATTTTTCAGCTAAAATACTTTGATTTTCACACTTTTAAATAGAATTTCTACTGCAATTGAAATTTAATTGAAAAGTAAGCAAAATTTTATGATTTTCTATTAGGAAGCTTACTCACAGGTATATTATATCTAAAAAAATAGTTTACAGAAAATCCTTGAAAATGCCTTAAATCGTCAAAAAATGCAATAATCTTTTAGGAAGCTTACTCATAGGTATATTTTATCTAAAAATAGTTTTCACAAAATCCTTAAAATGCCTAAATCGTCAAAAATGCATAAATCAAGTTTATAGCATTTTTGAATATTTATTAATTATTTACATTTTTAAAAATCCCATTAAAAATCTATAAAAATAAATATTTTATAGAATATTTCATATTATTTTCGAAAAATACATGAAACATTAAAAAGCTCAGAAAATATGTTAAAATCGCATTTTATGGCATATTTCGACGTTTTAGAGCTGTTATGATGCTTTTCTGGCAAAACTCATTTTTCAGCTAAAATACTTAGATTTTCACACTTTTAAATAGAATTTCTACTGCAATTGAAATTTATGGAAAAGTAAGCAAAATTTTATGATTTTCTTTGGGAAGCTTACTCATAGGTATATTTTATCTAAAAATAGTTTTCACAAAATCTTGAAAATGCCTTAAATCGTCAAAAAATGCAATAAAATCAAGTTTTATAGCTTTTTTGAATATTTATTAATTATTTACATATTTTTAAAAATCCCATTAAAAATCTATAAAATCAATATTTTTATAGAATATTTCATATTATTTTCGAAATATACATGAAACATTAAAAAGCTCAGAAAAATGTGCTAAAATCGCTATTTTATGGCATATTTCGACGTTTTAGAGCTGTTTGATGCTTTTCTGGCAAAACTCATTTTTCAGTTAAAATACTTAGATTTTCACACTTTTAAATAGAATTTCGACTGCAATTGAAATTTATGGGAAAAGTAAGCAAAATTTTATGATTTTCTTTAGGAAGCTTACTCATAGGTATATTTTATCTAAAAAAGTTTTTCAGAAAATCCTTGAAAATGCCTTAATCGTCAAAAATGCAATAAAATCAAGTTTATAGCATTTTTAATATTTTTAATTATTTACATTTTTTAAAAATCCCATTAAAAATCTATAAAAATCAATATTTTTATAGAATATTTCATATTATTTTCGAAATATACATGAAACATTAAAAAGTCAGAAAAATGTTAAAATCGTATTTTATTGCATATTTCGACGTTTTAGAGCGGTTTGATGCTTTTCTGGCAAAACTCATTTTTCAGCTAAAATACTTGATTTTCACACTTTTAAATAGAATTTCTAAAAAATTTTAAAAATTTATATTTTTTAGTTACATGATTATCAATAGTTTAATTAAATGCTATGAAAATATAAAAGTAAGATTTATTTTATATTATTTTAAATAAACTAAATATATTATAGAAACATATTATTTAAAATGAAACATTAAATCAGAAAAAATCATTATGCATATTACGTTTGAGCGTGATTTAAACTCATTTTAGCTAAAATATTTTATATTTTATGCAAAAATTAGAAATAAATTTATTTTTAAGTTACTCATATTACAAAATATTTAAAATCTAATCTAATTCAAATGCAAAATAGTTATAGATTTTTAATATATAATTATTACATTTTAAAATCCCAAAATCTAAAAAATCAATATTTTATAAATATTTCATTATTTTCGAAAATACATGAAACATTAAAGCAGAAATGTAAAATCGATTTAGCATATTTCGACGTTTTAGAGGTTTGATGCTTTTTGAAACTTTTGTAAAATCTAATTTTCACACTTTTAAATAGAATTTCTATGCAATTGAAATTTATGGGAAAGTAAGCAATTTTATGATTTCTTGCTTACTAGGTAAAATGCCTTAATCGTCAAATGCATAAAACAGTTTAGCATTTTTTTTTATTACATTTTAAATCATTAAAATCATAAATTATTTTATAAATATTCATATTTCGAAAAACATGAAACATTAAATCAGAAAATTGTAATCTTTTATGCATTTCACGTTTTAGACGTGATCTTCGCCCATAGTTATATTCACACTTAAATAAATTCTGCTTAAATTTAGGAAGTAAGAAATTTTATGATTCTTTACAATATTTATCAAATAGTTTTAAATCTGAAAATTATCTCAAATGCAATAAAAGTTTATAGCATTTAATATTTATAATATTTACATTTTTTAAATCCCATTAAATCTAAAATCAATATTTTTATAAAATTTTTTTGAAATACATGAAACATTAAAATCAGAAAGTAATCGTATTTATTGCATATTTCGACGTTTAGAGGTTTATGCTTCTGAATTCAGTAAAACTTTATTTTAAATGAATTGAA
>WNWK01034130.1:0-20644 GCA_009830355.1 Cherax destructor | reverse complement strand
AACACCATTACCTGCAGTACCAACGGTGAACACCGCATTACCTGCAGTACCAACGGTGAACACCGCATTACCTGGAGTACCAACGGTGAACACCGCATTACCTGGAGTACCAACGGTGAACACCACATTACCTGCAGTACCAACGGTGAACACCGCATTACCTGGAGTACCAACGGTGAACACAGCATTACCTGGAGTACCAACGGTGAACACCACATTACCTGCAGTACCAACGGTGAACACCGCATTACCTGGAGTACCAACGGTGAACACCACATTACCTGGAGTACCAACGGTGAACACTGCATTACCTGGAGTACCAACGGTGAACACCACATTACCTGCAGTACCAACGGTGAACACCACATTACCTGCAGTACCAACGGTGAACACCGCATTACCTGGAGTACCAACGGTGAACACCGCTTTACCTGGAGTACCAACGGTGAACACCACATTACCTGCAGTACCAACGGTGAACACCACATTACCTGCAGTACAAACGGTGAACACCGCATTACCTGGAGTACCAACGGTGAACACCACATTACCTGGAGTACCAACGGTGAACACCGCATTACCTGAGTACCAACGTGAACACACATTACTGCAGTACCAACGGTGAACACCCATTACCTGGAGTACCAACGGTGAACACACATTACCTGAGTACAACGGTGAACACCGCATTACCTGATACCAACGGTGAACACCCATTACCTGAGTACCAACGGTGAACACCATTACCTGGAGTACCAACGGTGAAACACATTACCTGGAGTACCAAGGTGAACACCACATTACCTGGAGTACCAACGGTGAACACCGCATTACCTGGAGTACCAACGTGAACACCCATTACCTGAGTACCAATGGTGAACACCCATTACCTGCATACCAACGGTGAACAAATTACCTGGAGTACCAACGGTGAAACCATTACCTGAGTACAAGGTGAACACCGCATTACCTGGGTACCAACGGTGAACACACATTACCTGGAGTACCAACGTGAACACCATTACCTGAGTACCAACGGTGAACACCGCATTACCTGGAGTACCAACGGTGAACACCGCATTACCTTAGTACCAACGGTGAACACCCATTACCTGGAGTACCAACGTGAACACCGCATTACCTGGAGTACCAACGGTGAACACCACATTACCTGAGTACCAACGGTGAACACGCATTACCTGGAGTACCAAGGTGAACACGCATTACCTGGATTACCAACGATGAACACCGCATTACCTGGAGTACCAAGGTGAACACCGCATTACCTGAGTACCAACGGTGAACACCGCATTACCTGGAGTACCAACGTGAACACGCATTACCTGGAGTACCAAGGTGAACACCGCATTACCTGAGTACCAACGGTGAACACCGCATTACCTGAGTACAACGGTGAACACACATTACCTGAGTACCAACGTGAACACCACATTACCTGAGTACAAGGTGAACACCCATTACCTGGAGTACCAACGGTGAACACATTACCTGCAGTACCAACGGTGAACACCGCATTACCTGGAGTACCAACGGTGAACACCACATTACCTGAGTACCAACGGTGAAACCACATTACCTGGAGTACCAACGGTGAAACCACATTACCTGAGTACCAACGGTGAAACCACATTACCTGCAGTACCAACGGTGAACACCACATTACCTGCAGTACCAACGGTGAACACCACATTACCTGAGTACAACGGTGACACCATTACCGGTACAACGGTGAACACCACATTACCTGCAGTACCAACGGTGAACACCACATTACCTGCAGTACCAACGTGAACACCATGTACCAACGGCACCATTACCTGGAGTACCAACGGTGAACACCACATTCCGGGTACCAACGGGAACACCATTACCTGGTACCAACGGTGAACACCATTCCTGAGTACCAACGGTGAACACACTGCGTACCAACGGTGAACACCACATTACTGAACAACGTGAACACCCATTACCTGGGTCAACTGAACCCACTGGTACCAACGGTGAACCGATTACTGGAGTACAACGGTGAACACCATTACCTAGTACCAACGTGAACACCGTACCTGGAGTACCAACGGAACACATTCCACCGTGAACACCATTACTGGTACCAACGGTGAACACCATTACCTGGAGTACCAACGTGAACACCACATTACCTGAGTACCAACGGTAACACCAATTACCTGCAGTACCAACGGTGAACACCACATTACCTGAGTACCAACGGTGAACACCATTACCTGAGTACCAACGTGAACACCCATTACCTGAGTACCAACGGTGAACACCATTACCTGAGTACCAACGGTAACACCCATTCCTGCAGTACCAACGTGAACACCACATTACCGAGTACCAACGGTGAACACCAATTCCTGAGTACCAACGGTGAACACCGCATTACCTGCAGTACCACGATGAACACCACATTACCTGAGTACCAACGGTGAACACCCATTACCTGAGTACAACGGTGAACACCCATTACCTGAGTACCAAGGTGAACACGCATTACCTGGAGTACCAACGGTGAACACCGCATTACCTGGAGTACCAACGTGAACACACTTCGGTCCACGTGACCCTTGAGTACCAAGGTGAACACCCATTACCTGAGTACCAACGGTGAACACGCATTACCTGAGTACCAAGGTGAACACCCATTACCTGCAGTACCAACGGTGAACACCATTACCTGGAGTACCAACGGTGAAACCACATTACCTGAGTACCAACGGTGAACACCGCATTACCTGGAGTACCAACGGTGAACACATTACCTGGAGTACCAACGGTGAACACCACATTACCTGAGTACCAACGGTGAACACCCATTACCTGAGACCAACGGTGAACACCATTACCTGGAGTACCAACGTGAACACCATTACCTGGAGTACCAAGGTGAACACCGCATTACCTGAGTACCAACGGTGAACACCACATTACCTGGAGTACCAACGGTGAACACCATTACCTGGAGTACCAACGGTGAACACCCATTACCTGATACCAACGGTGAACACCAATACCTGGAGTACCAACGGTGAACACCGCATTACCTGAGTACCAACGGTGAACACCCATTACCTGGAGTACCAACGGTGAACACCACATTACCTGGAGTCCAACGGTGAACACCACATTACCTGAGTACCAACGGTGAACAACCACATTACCTGAGTACCAACGTGAACACCGCATTACCTGGAGTACCAAGGTGAACACCCATTCCTGCAGTACCAAGGTGAACACACATTACCTGAGTACCAAGGTGAACACCCATTCCTGAGTACCAACGTGAACACCGCATTACCTGAGTACCAACGTGAACACCACATTACCTGCAGTACCAACGGTGAACACCATTACCTGGAGTACCAAGGTGAACACCCATTACCTGTACCAACGGTGAACACCACATTACCTGGAGTACCAACGGTGAACACCATTACCTGGAGTACCAACGGTGAACCCACATTACCTGAGTACCAACGTGAACACCATTACCTGGAGTACCAACGTGAACACCATTACCTGGAGTACCAACGGTGAACACCGCATTACCTGGTACCAACGGTGAACACCCATTACCTGAGTACCAACGGTGAACACCCATTACCCGAGTACCAACGGTGAACACCATACCTGCGTACCAACGGTGAACACCCATTACCGAGTACCAACGGTGAACACCATTACCTGAGTACCAACGGTGAACACCACATTACCTGGAGTACCAACGGTGAACACCCTTACCTGAGTACCAACGGTGAACACCCATTACCTGCAGTACCACCGATGAAACCACATTACCTGCAGTACCAACGGTGAACACCACATTACCTGCAGTACCAACGGTGAACACCCATTACCTGAGTACCAACGGTAACACCCATTACCTGGAGTCCAACGGTGAACACCACATTACCTGAGTACCAAGGAACACCATTACCTGGAGTACCAACGGTGAACACACATTACCTGGAGTACCAACGATGAACACCTTACTCGTCCAACGGTGAACACCGCATTACCTGGATACCAACGGTGAACACCCATTACCTGAGTACCAACGCCAACGGTGAACACCACATTACCTGAGTACCAACGGTGAACACCACATTACTGAGTACCAACGGTGAACACCTACCTGCAGTACAACGGTGAACACCACATTACCTGGAGTCAACGGTGAACCACATTATGGAGTACCAACGGTGAAATACATACCTGCAGTACAACGTGAACACACATTACCTGAGTCCAACGATGAACACCCATTACCTGACCAATGGTGAACACCGCATTACCTGCAGTACCAACGGTGAACACCATTACCTGAGTACCAATGGACACCGCATACCTGAGTACCAACGTGAACACATACCTGGGTACAGGTGAACACCATTACCTGCAGTAACGGTGAACCGCATTACTAGTACCAATGGTGAACTGCACCTGCATTACCAACGATGAACACCATTACCTGGAGTACCACGGTGAACCACATCCTGGTACCAACGGTGAACACCACATTACCTGCAGTACCAACGGTGAACACCACATAACCTGAGTACCAACGGTAACACCGCATTACTGTACAACGTGACACCACATTACCTGAGTACCAACGGTGAACACCACATTACCTGAGTACCAACGGTGAACACCATACCTGGTACCAACGGAACACCACATACCTGCAGTACCAACGGTGAACACCATTCCTGCATACAACGTGAACACCCTTACCTGGTACCAACGGTGAACACCACATTCCTGAGTACCAACGGTGAACACCTTACCTGAGTACAATGAACACCCATTACCTGAGTACCACGTGAACACCACATTACCTAGTACAACGGTGAACACCACATTACCTGAGTACCAACGTGAACACCCTACCTGAGTACCAACGGTGAACACCGCTTACCTGGAGTACCACGTGAACACCATTACCTGAGTACAACGGTGAACACACATTACCTGAGTACCAACGGTGAACACCGCATTACCTGGAGTCCAACGGTGAACACCACTTACCTGCAGTACCAACGGTGAACACGCATTACCTGGAGTACCAAGTGAACACCGCATTACCTGAGTACCAACGTGAACACACATTCTGAGTACCAACGTGAACACCATTACCTGGAGTACACTGAACACGCATTACCTGAGTACAACGGTGAACACACATTACCTGGGTACCAACGTGAACAATACATACCTGTGCATACCAGACTGGTGAACACCATTACCTGAGTACCAAGGTGAACACACATTACCTGAGTACCAACGTGAACACCGCATTACCTGAGTACAATGGTGAACACCATTACCTGGAGTACCAACGGTGAACACGCACCAGTACAAGGGAACACCGCATTACCTGCAGTACCAACGGTGAACACAACATTACCTGGGTACCAACGTGATACACATTACCTGCAGTACAAACGGTGAACACCGCATTACCTGAGTACCAACGGTGAACACCACATTACCTGCAGTACCAACGGTGAACCCCATTACCTGAGTACCAACGGTGAACACCACATTACCTGAGTACCACGGTGAACACACTACCTGCAGACAACGGTGAAACCACATTACCTGCGTACAACGGTGAACACCACATTCCTGGTACCAACGGTGAACACCATCCTGAGTACCACGTAACACCATTCCTGAGTACCAACGGTGAACACCATTACCTGAGTACCAACGTGAAACCCATTACCTGAGTACCAACGTGAACACCACTTACCTGCAGTACAACGGTGAACACCCATTACCTGGGTACAACGGAACACCCATTACCTGAGTACCAACGTGAACCCATTACTGGTACCAACGTGAACACCCATTACCTGGGTACCAAGTGAACACCCATTACCTGAGTACCAACGGTGAACACCGATTCCTGGAGTACCAAGTGAACCGCATTACCTGGAGTAACCAAGTGACACTTACCTGGAGTACCAACGGTGAACCCATTACCTGGAGTACCAACGGTGAACACCGATTACCTGGTACCAAGGTGAACACCGCATTACCTGGTACCAACGTGAACACCATACCTGGATACCAACGGTGAACACCATTACCTGAGTACCAAGGTGAACACCGCATTACCTGAGTACCAACGGTGAACACGCATTACCTGAGTACCAATGAACACCCATTACCTGGGTACCAAGGTGAACACCATTACCTGAGTACCAACGGAACACTATGGTACCAAGTGAACACCCATTACCTGGGTACCAACGGTGAACACCATTACCTGGTACACAGGTAACACCCATTACCTGAGTACCAACGGTGAACACCCATTACCTGAGTACCAAGGTGAACACCGCATTACCTGAGTACCAACGGTGAACACCATCTACCTGCAGTACCAACGGTGAACACCATTACCTAGTACAGGTGAACACCCATACCTGAGTACCAACGGTGAACACATACCTGAGTCCAAGGTGACACCATACCTGGGTACCAACGGTGAACACCCATTACCTGAGTACCAACGGTGAACACCCATTACCTGGTACCAACGGTGAACACCATTACCTGGTACCAAGTGAACACCCATTACCTGAGTACCAACGGTAACATTACCTGAGTACCAACGGTGAACACCATTACCTGCAGTACCAAGAGTAGGAACACCCATTACCTGAGACCAACGGTGAACACCCATTACCTGGAGTACCAACGGTGACACCCATTACCTGAGTACCAACTGAACACCCATTACCTGAGTACCAAGGTGAACACCCATTACCTGAGTACCAAGGTGACACCCATTACCTGGAGTACCAACGTGAACACCATACCGTCAGGGTCAACGGTGAACACCACCTGGTACCAACGGGAACACCACATTACCTGAGTACCAAGGTGAACAGCATTACCTGAGTACCAACGGTGAACACGCTTTACCTGAGTACAACGGTGAACACCACATTACCTGAGTACCAACGGTGAATACCACATTACCGGGAGTACCAACGGTGAACACCATTACCTGAGTACCAACGGTGAACACCACATTACCTGGAGTACCAACGGTGAATACCACATTACCTGAGTACCAACGGTGAACACCACATTACCTGAGTACCAACGGTGAACACCACATTACCTGGAGTACCAACGGTGAACACGCATTACCTGCGAGTACTAACGGTGAACACGATATTACCTGTAGTACGAACCTTGAACACCACATTACCTGGAGTACCAACGGTGAACACCACATTACCTGGAGTACCAACGGTGAACATCACATTACCTGGAGTACCAACGGTGAACACCACATTACCTGGAGTACCAACGGTGAACACCACATTACCTGGAGTACCAACGGTGAACACCACATTACCTGGAGTACCAACGGTGAACACACATTACCTGGAGTACCAACGGTGAACACCACATTACCTGGAGTACCAACGGTGAACACCACATTACCTGGAGTATCAACGGTGAACACCGCATTACCTGGAGTACCAACGGTGAACACCACATTACCTGGAGTACCAACGGTGAACATCACATTACCTGGAGTACCAACGGTGAACACCACATTACCTGGAGTACCAACGGTGAACACCACATTACCTGGAGTATCAACGGTGAACACCGCATTACCTGGAGTATCAACGGTGAACACCGCATTACCTGGAGTACCAACGCAGCTCCTCAGTGAAGCGATTAAGTAATCAAGGAATAAGTTTTTATGATAAAGAATACGACGATTGTTTGATGATACAATCTGATAAACTTTTTTCTAAAAATTTAGCACCAAAATGGTTGTAGTTATCCCCAGTAATTATTAGATACATTTTCTATGATGGTATTGTTTTCTATGAAAGAAAGGCAATGAGTTACAATTGTTTTTTTCAAGAATTCGGCCGTCTCCCACCGAGGGAGGGTGACCACCGAGGGAGGGTGACCACCGAGGCAGGGTGACCACCGAGGCAGGGTGACCACCGAGGCAGGGTGACCACCGAGGCAGGGTGACCACCGAGGGAGGGTGACCACCGAGGCAGGGTGACCACTGAGGCAGGGTGACCACCGAGGGAGGGTGACCACCGAGGCAGGGTGACCACTGAGGCAGGGTGACCACCGAGGGAGGGTGACCACCGAGGCAGGGTGACCACCGAGGGAGGGTGACCACCGAGGCAGGGTGACCACTGAGGCAGGGTGACCACCGAGGCAGGGTGACCTCCGAGGCAGGGTGACCACCGAGGCAGGGTGACCACCGAGGCAGGGTGACGGCTTCAGGAAAAATAAAAGCACTAACGATGCAATAGTAAAAATGATAGACCTGCTTTACACAGCACTCGAAAATAAGGAATATCCACTAGGACTTTTTATTGACCTAAGGAAAGCTTTAGACACAGTAAACCACGGCATCCTACTCCACAAACTTGACCACTATGGAATAAGAGGTCATGCACTAGCATACCTCATATCCTACCTCACTAATAGGTACCAGTATGTCACTATTAAAGACACATCCTCCACGACACTACCACTAGACACCGGAGTACCGCAAGGAAGTGTCCTTGGTCCCCTGCTCTTCCTCTTATACATCAATGATCTTCCCAATGTATCACAACACCTGAAACCAATACTCTTTTCTGACGACACAACTTATGTCATCTCCCACACAAACCTTGCCACGCTTAATGCCATTGTTAACGACGAATTAATAAAAATATCAACATGGATGACAGCCAATAAACTTACACTCAACACTGACAAGACCTTCTATATTATGATTGGCAACAGAACAGATGATCCACAATTAAACATTAAGATCAACACTACATCTATTGCTAAACATAACGAGGGCAAGTTCCTGGGCCTTCACCTTGAGAGCAGCCTGAAATTCAGCACCCATATCCAACACATAACAAAGAAAGTGTCCAAAACTGTGGGGATCCTCTCTAAGATACGGTATTATGTACCACAATCAGCCCTACTCACACTATACTACTCACTCATCTATCCCTACCTCACATATGCCATTTGTGCATGGGGATCAACAGCAATTACCCACCTAAAGCCAATAATAACCCAACAAAAAGCCGCAGTAAGAATTATCATGCAATCCAACGCTAGGCAACACCCCCCCCCCACTCTTCAAAGACCTAAACCTACTCACTGTTCAGAACATCCATACTTACTACTCTGCTATCTACATTTATAGAACCATTAATTCCAACTTTAACCCTGAGCTAAAACACTTTCTTGACAGTTGTGACAGGACCCATAGACATAATACCAGACTTAAACATCTCTTTGACATTCCCCGTGTCCGACTAAATCTATACAAAAATTCAATGCGCATAAAAGGGCCTAAAATCTGGAACTCCCTGCCTGAAAACTCTAGAACTGCAGACACAACCTCCATTTTTAAAAGCACCTTTAAAAAACATCTTATCTCACTTACGCACCCAACCGGTAGCTAACCACATGAAAACTACTTTATCTTGCACGTATCCACAGCAAAATACACTTATTGATATCTGTGATTCCCCTTAATTTGCACAGTACTAACCAAAATTCTAATACAACTATTGCTTCATAATACTTAAGCTAGTCATAAATTTGCCTAAGACACTCCAATATAGAAACTATATTATGCCAATACATCACCTTTATCATTAATATATAAACTAATTGCTAACTTCTTATACTAATTGTTAAATTCTTAAATGTTTAAATTCCAGTACCTAAATTTTGTAAACCTAGTTAATCACTACAATTACCTAACCTTACTATCTGTATAATCATTGTGTAGCTATTGAGTAAGACTTATCATAAGACTGCCTGAAAAGCCTAGGCATACCTAGGCATATTATTGGCCATCTTGTAATATCTACTTTAATGTATAATTATAAGTACACCCCACCTTGTATATTACATGAAATAAAGAATTTGAATTTGACCACCGAGGCAGGGTGACCACCGAGGCAGGGTGACCACCGAGGCAGGGTGACCCAAAAAGAAAGAAAATCCCCAGAAAGAAAATACTTTCATCATTCAACACTTTCACCTCACTCATACATAATCACTGTCTTTGCAGAGGCGCTCAGATACGACAGTTTAGAATAGTCACTGTCACTATCCCAGCCCCCTCCTTTAAAGTGCAGGCATTGTACTCTCCATTTTCAGGACTCAAGTCAGGCTAAATCTATAATAACCGGTTTTTTCTGAATCCCTTCACTAAATATTACCCTGCTCACACTCCAACAGCTCTTCAGGTTCCAAAAACCATTCGTCTCCATTCACTCCTATCTAACACGCTCACACACGCTTGCTGGAAGTCCAAGCCCCTCGCCCACAAAGCCTCCTTTACCCCTCCCTCCAACTTTTCGAGAGCGACCCCTACCCCTCCTTCCTTCTCCTACAGATTTATGCGCTCTCCAAGTCATTCTACTCTGATCCATTCTCTCTAAATGACCAAACCACCTCAACAAACCCTCTTCAGCCCTCTGACTAATACTTATAGTAACTCCACACCTCCTCCTAATTTCCACACTCCCAATTCTCTGCCTAATATTTGCACCACATATTGCCCTTAGACAAGACATCTCCACTGTCTCCAGCCTCCTCCTCGCTGCAGCATTTACAACCCATGCTTCACACCCATATAAGAGTGTTGGTACCACTATACTTTCATACATTCCCTTCTTTGCCTCCATAGATAATGTTTTTAGTCTCCAAATATACCTCAACGCACCACTCACTTTTTTTCCTTCATCAATTCTATAGTTAACCTCATCCTTCATAAGTCCATTCGCTGACAAGTCAACTCCCAAATATCTGAAAACATTCACTTCTTCCATACTCCCTCTCTCCAATGTGATATCCAATTTTTCTTTATCTAAATCGTTTCATACCCTCATCAACTTACTCTTATCTATGTTCACTTTCAACTTTCTACCTTTACACACCCTCCCAAACTCGTCCACTAACCTTTGCAACTTTTCTTTAGAATCTCTCATAAGCACAGTATCATCAGCAAAAAGTAACTGTGTCAACTCCCATTTTGTACTTGATTCCCCATAATTTAATCCCACTCCTCTCCCCAACACCCTAGCATTTACTTCTTTTACAACCCCATCTATAAATATATTAAACAACCACGGTGACATCACACATCCTTGTCTAAGACCTACTTTTACCGGGAAGTAATCTCCCTCTCTCCTACACACCCTAACCTGAGCCTCACTATCCTCATAAAAACTCTTTACAGCATTCAGTTAATTACTACCTATTCCATACACTTGCAACATCTGCCACATTGATCCCCTATCCACTCTATCATCTGCTTTTTCTAAATCCATAAATGCAATGAAAACTTCCCTACCTTTATCTAAATACTGTTCACATACATGCTTCAATGTAAACACTTGATCTACACATCCCCTACCCACTCTAAAACCTTGCGCAACTCCCTAACCCTCCTGTCCTCTAGTGTCGTCAGGCCGAATTCCCTTAACCTTTCTTCGTAGGACAATCCCCTTAGCTCTGGGACTAGTCTTGTTGCAAACCTCTGCACTTTCTCTAATTTCTTAACGTGCTTGACCAGGTGTGGGTTCCAAATTGGTGCTGCATACTCCCATAAACAAAAAAAAAAATTTTTTTACGTAGTTTGCCTTTAGGGGCAATAATAACCCTGCCATACGCTTTACCTGGTATACTCAGTAAACTTATTCCCCTATAATTTTTACAATGTCTTTTGTCACATTTCCCTTTACATAAAGGAACTATACATGCTCTCTGCCAATCCTTAGATTCCTTCCCCTCTTTCATACATTGATTAAACAAAAATACCAACAACTCCAACACAATAACTCCCCCTGCTTTTAACATTTCTTTCATGATCCCATCATTTCCTGCTGATTTACCCCCTTTCATTCTATGTAATGCCTCACGCATTACGCTCTTCTTCACTCCTAAAACATTTTTTGACAGAGGCTCTCCCAATCTTTCACCTGCTCTCCTCTTGCACTCTCTCACCACTCTCTTCACCATTCTTTTACTCTCTATATACTTTGCTCTTACAACACTTCTGTTTTGTAAAAACGTATCATAAGCTACCTTTTTCTCTTTTATCACACCCTTTACTTCATTATTCCACTCACTCCTCTTTCCTCCTACACCCACCCTCCTATAGCCTCAAACTTCTGCCCCACATTCTAATATTGCATTTTTAAAACTATCCCAACCCTCTTCAACCTTCCCCACTACTCATACTGCATTTACCCACCTTTCTGCTAATAGTTGCTTATATCTCACCCTAACTTCCTTCTCCCTTAGTTTATACACTTTCACCTCTCTCTTACTTGCAGTTGCCATTTTCCTTATGCCCATCTACCTCTTACTTTAACTGTAGCTACAACTAAATAATAATCCCATATATCCGTTGCCCCTCTATAAACATGTACATCCTGAAGCCTACCCATCAACCTTTTATCCACCAATACATAATCTAACAAACTACTTTCATTACGTGCTATATCATACCTTGTATATTTATTTATCCTCTTTTTCATAAAATATGTATTACTTATTACCAAACCTCTTTCTACACATAGCTCAATTCATGGTTCCCCATTTACATTTACCCCTGACACCCCAAATTTACCTACTACTCCATCCACAACATTTTTACCCACTTTAGCATTAAGATCCCCAACCACAAGTACTCTCTCACTTGATTCAAAACTCCCCACACACTCACTCAACATTTCCCAAAATCTCTCTCTCTCTCCTCTACACAATTATAGTGACTTTAAATATCTTTCAAAAAATATAATACCAAGGAAATTATACATTAATACTAAATTCATAAGCTCAACAAATACACTCTATAAGAACTTTGACTTAAAAAATATCGTTAATGAAGAGAAGGATGAAACCAATAGGAAAACTATTACTGATATTCTCTGAAATCGAGATTCATGGTGGAAAGGATCCAAAGGTATTTGGGACACAGAAGCCACCTTCCAATGAAAAGCGTCTCCCTACGAGCCCCTTGAGGGTGGGGAATGGGGCTAGGCCATTTGACAGTTGGTCCCAGAAGATGAGGAGGTACTTGTACCTCCTCCCATGGGAGACATAGGTCTCAGATACTCCCAAGACAGGGAGCCAAGGCCGGGTCACCATCTGGAAAAGACCGGGGCTGGGAGAGTACCGGCGAATCAAGAAGAAGAAGAAGAAAAGTTATTTGAGTCTATTTTAAGTGTTTTTCAGTCAACCATTACAAATTTTAAATCAAGCAAGAAAGATGAAATTTTACTCTTTATAAATTATAAACACCTCGGCTTTAGACATAATTTGAAAAAGCAACAAACAGAAAACACTGAGATAATAAAGTGTGACATTACTAAAATGGTTTTATAACGAAAAATATAAAAAAGCCAATAATATTTTGTCTTGAGAATTTCTTGATGCCAAAAAGAGGGGAATTGTGTGTGTCCAGTGTTGCGTTTCTACCATGAATCTGGATGTGAGAGAATATCAGTATTGATCCGAAGGGATTCCTTGCCACAACATTTTCCATAGCCATGATGTAACTACAATATCACTATCATCCATCTCTACCTCTCTGTACTCATAAACAATACATTAAAACATAGTGTGAGTTTCCCTTTTCTACTCCCTGACAACACTTATAAATATCTGTTTTACCTTTTATAGAACACTTCTCTTCATATTAAATGTCTTCATCATCGAGTTTTACGATCTTTAGTTAATTTCTTACGTTTGATATCTAAGGAATTTTATATGATAATCCGCTTTCAGGTGTGGATAGCAGACGCTGCTGAGGACGTCCCTTTGATCGCTTCTCCACATCCAGGATGAGCGTCCATTGCTCCTGCAGCATCTTTAATATCTCCCGTATTGTTCTTTTGAGCATCACTAACCTAACTATATATTTTCTCAAACTTTACGGAGAACTTATGTTTTAGATCAATAATATAAAGATGTGCTGCCGTCATCACTTTAAAAATACAATTTTAAAATGCTAAGAAATTATGATAAACAGTTTATTACAAAATCTTATTTATTACCTTTAGGTATATTGTAAATCCCAGCTGGGTGATTCTGGCCCGTGAGATATTATTAATAGTGCAGAGCTTATGAGAAAGATCACTGGTGAAGACGTTTTGGAATAAGACTGACTACTGTATCTGACCTATAATGGGAAAGGTGGCAGGTGCTGATGTTTGATTAAATTAGATGTTTTCCGATTATGACTGTCTGCAAATTTTGTGGTAGGACTGATGATGCGTGTGGCCATAAAAACATAAAATTGCTTTAAGGTAGACTCACCATTTGTACTTAAATTTCCTACCTGTACTTGGCCAACTTTAATACAAAAAGGCAAAATATCGCCTTCTTCCAGGTAATAGCTATTTCCCCTTCAACTAACTGATTATGCTCAGATAAACAAAGTAATATCTTGTACTACGAATCATTATTAGCATCAGCAGTTATACAGTATATCCCACTTTACAATGTTATAACTGGCACATTAAAATGTGTATTATTCATTGGTTGTAATTTTAAGCTTTTATTACAGACTTTCACAACTCTTTCAACTATACCACCATAATTTACAACATTTAGCATAATCTGAAACCCAAACTGCTGACACCTGCATTAAACTCTGAAAACTGCTGACACCTGCACTTACCAAAACTGCTGACACCTGCCTTTTACCAAAACTTACACCCACTTACCAAACTGCTGACACCTGCACTTACCAAAACTGCTGACACCTGCACTTACCAAAACTGCTGACACCTGCACTTACCAAAAGCTGACACCCCCCTTTACCAAAACTGCTGACACCTGCACTTACCATTCTGGTACTGATAAAATTAAATCCAACACAGCAGATATAATCACTTAACAGTTTCAATTGCAAATTTTCTCTTTCTAAAATATTCATTTTCAAATCTTGCTCTTTCAATCTGTGATTTTGCTGAACAAGAACCTCTTTTTTCCTTTACTAGTTCAACAAAGTTCCGTACCTTATCTTAGGGATAATTGTTAACCTCGTATACACTAGACATCAAAAACTTCAGTTGACTGCGTCCTACAATACAAGACCCACAGAAGAACCACAGAATAGTTAAAGAATATTACAAATTTTCTCCAACCCTGATACCGAAAATAGTAAAAATATAATTTTTTTTCTTAGGTTTAATTTGACGGTTCTTTAACACATAGCAATTCTTGCTGTGCAGTTTTGATTTTCAAAAAAAATTCGTCAGCATGATAAGAAGATCTAGTTAGTGGAGTGGAGGAAACCATAAGAAAAACCTCTATTCTTGCGATCTTTCCATAGTAATCAAATATTTCCGTGTCACGTATTCCTTAACCTCTACATGTTTAAATCTACGTCAGAAATATTGACCAAAAGTATAAAAATAAACATTTGCAGACCTTAGGTCATCCATAACCTGCAAAGCCTCTGCCTTTTTCTCCCATAAACCTGCCATCATTCGTGATTTTGTAAAAAAAAAAAAAATTGAATATAATTATGTTTGCCTTTTTCAGCATATTTAGAGAATTAAAATAATGAGCCTCCTGCCTTATTTGTTGATTCAAAGAGAGCACTGTCTCAACATTATGATTAAAACCATCAGTCTGGAGCATCATAACCTGCACAGCAGCATCCTTGAGGAACTCCGGGGTTTATGGGCGCCACCAAGTGCCTAGCAACACTTTAATTAACCTCAAGACCACCACACAGAATTTCTTGTAAAATTTCTACCTTGACGATTTCCAATACTACCTTTCATCCTATCTCCTGCTATCATGTCCTCAGTCATGTCTTAACCTGCTATCATGTCCTCAGTCATGTCTTAACCTGCTATCATGTCCTCAGTCATGTCTTAACCTGCTATCATGTCCTCAGTCATGTCTTAACCTGCTATCATGTCCTCAGTCATGTCTTAACCTGCTATCATGTCTTCAGTCATGTCTTAACCTGCTATCATGTCCTCAGTCATGTCTTAACCTGCTATCATGTCCTCAGTCATGTCTTAACCTGCTATCATGTCCTCAGTCATGTCTTAACCTGCTATCATGTCATTAGTCATGTCTTAACCTGCTATCATGTCCTCAGTCATGTCTTAACCTGCTATCATGTCCTCAGTCATGTCTTAACCTGCTATCATGTCCTCAGTCATGTCTTAACCTGCTATCATGTCCTCAGTCATGTCTTAACCTGCTATCATGTCATTAGTCATGTCTTAACCTGCTATCATGTCTTCAGTCATGTCTTAACCTGCTATCATGTCCTCAGTCATGTCTTAACCTGCTATCATGTCCTCAGTCAGGTGTTAATCAGATAATGAACAGTTAGCAGATAAAAGATTCTTATAATTTTTAACCTAAATAATTTTTTGTTAAAACTTATTTCAAGTTAAAATTTATATATCTTTTTTTTTCCACAAGTTTCTTATGTTTATTACATGTTTCATTAAAATTTTATTACATGTTTCATTTTTAATGTTTATTACATGTTTCTTTAAATGTTTTTTTGTTTCATTAAAAGTTTATTAAACATTACAGTTTTATTACATGTTTCATTACTTTGTTTCATTCATTTTCATTACATGTTTAAACATGTTTCATTCAGTTTTTACATGTTTCATTACATTTTTTTATTAAAGTTTCATTACAGTTTATTAATGTTTCATTACAAGTTTCATTAAAAAATTTTATTACAGTTTATTACGTTTATTCATTTTTATTACAGTTTATTACAGTTTCATTACAGTTTTACATGTTTCATTACAGTTTCTTTGTTTCATTACAGTTTTTTACTGTTTCTTTTAATTTTTAAACAATTTCTTTAAATGTTCATTACATGTTTCATTACATTTTCATTAAAAGTTTCATTAAAAGTTTATTACAGTTTATTAAAGTTTCATTACATGTTTCATTATGAATTTTCTTAATTTTAATTTTTCAAATGTTTCATTAAGTTTCTTTAAAAAGTTTCTTTACATGTTTCTTAATTTTCATTAATTTTCAAAAATTTTCATTACATGTTTCATTACATGACAGGAAATAAAAAACGTTGATATTCGGCCCATGAGTGACCATACTGAAAGATGAGACACGTTGACGGTAACCTTTTCCAAAATAGTTTGGATGCGAGTTCTTTTTTTTTATTAATTTTTTAAAATGGATGAACTTTATATTTGAGTGTCTTGCTTTCTTTTCTTTAAAAATTTTTCCTACGGGGGTGGGAAATTTTGTCCTGAAGTACTTTAATTTTTTTTTTTAAAAGTACTGTAGTTTTGGGGAAAAGTTGAGGTTTTATAAAAAGAAGTTAGCTCTTTAAAAAATTGGCCAAAAACGATAAAATGAAGAAGGGATTCAACTGAGTATTTGACATCTAAAAAAAAATACCTAAAATTTTCCCCGCCCGAAAGGGGGTTTTTTGGGTTTGAACCTACACCAAACAAAAACTTTTTTTTCATTTCCCTGTTTTTGGGTTATTCCTAAAAAATATCTCTTTAGGCTGGATTTTGTGGGCTGGCATCTCTTGTGAGGGTGGGCATCTCTTGTGGGGGTGGATCTTTGTGAGGTGGCACTCTTTGGAGGCTGGCATCTTTGTGACTGGCATCTCTTGTGAGGTGGCATCTCTTTGGAGGGGTGGCATCTCGAGGTTTTTTGGGTCAAACCAAGAGTCTTCTTTATTTTCGGGAACATGAAAAGGGTAAAATTTTGTCCCAAAATTTTGTGTTTTGGGGGAATTAAACAATACTAATGATACCCTCCCCAAGTCAGGGTGACAGTGTGGGTTCTAATCCTGCTTGCTGACGGAGACAAATTTTTTTCATAATATTTTGTCGGGGGGTTCGAAAAAATATTTCTCCGAGGCTAGAAGTGGGGAAAAAAATGAAATTAACTATAGGCATTATGAGGCCAGGAAAATTGGGTTCCGGGGTTTTTTTTGGGGAAAGAATGGAATAACTATAAAGGCAATAGTGAAACTCAGCATCAATTTCACTCTCGGGTGAGTTCCTCATTTGGGGGAAAAAAAACATTCTCGTCATCGAGCAAAAAAAAAATGGGTATAAGTTATATACTGGGAGTTCTGAGCATTTAAAGGGTGGGGTGAGGTAGGGTACGTGAGACCAGCCCCTTCACTTTGAAGGCATGGGAAGAGGGGGTGCAGGATAGTCAGGGTGGACAGGGAGTGGGTGACATTCAGGTGTGCTTCATCGGGTGTATATGCGCGATAATAACCGAGCGGGTGAAAGAGATTTTGTTAGGAGGGATCTGGTTTATGCTTTGCGTGGTCTTCCCTTGATTACCATAATTGCGGGTGACTGGAATTGTGTGATTAGGGAGGGACGTTGAGCCTCGGAGCAGGGTGTATGTTGGGGTTTTGCGGGATGTATTGGGGGCGTAGGGGTGGAGGATGTAGTAGGGTGGTGGATGGGAAGTGGAGCATACTTTTGTCAGAAAAGGTTATGCGCAAGGCTGGATCGGTATATGTGTCATCGGCTATACAGGTCGGCAGTGTAACTTGCGTGGAAGTGGATTCTCTGATCATAGGGGTGTTTTGGTAAATCTGGGATGGGTTGGGGGTCGCATATTTCCTGGTTATTGGAAATTAAATAGGGTTTGTTGCAGGGCCTTGATCATAGGGAGGTTTTGCGGATTGGTGGGAAAGGTTGTGGGGGGTAGTGGAATTGTTAATGTTGTGCAGTGGTGGACGGATAGAGCGAAGGTGGCTATTAAGGATTTTTACAGTAGGCTGGGTAGGAGGAGGCGAGGTTAAAGTACGGTAAGCAGCGTTATTTGGAATATCAGTTACAGGAATGTTATAAAGGGAGGAGGTACCCCATGGGTGATATTGGACATACAGGGTCAATTGCGGATTTACAAAATGAGGTTTTTAATGCGATTAGGGTACGGGGGAGTGGAGGACGTCCTTTGGGGTGATAAGCCCTCAGCAATGGTTTTGCGAAGATTTCAAAGGAGGAGAAAAGGATGAATCATGGCATTGACTGTGGATGAGGATTTGGAGGGTATAGGCGTGGTCAGGTATATGAACGACGGAAGCTATGAGTTGTTATGCAGATAAATGGTTTAAACGAAAATTGAGGAGGGGAATGTGATTGGGGAGCACGAACAATTGTGTTGGAGGCATAGGTGCAGGGTTAGGAATGAGCAAAGAGAATGTATGGAGGGAGCATTACTGAAGAAAAGTTTGGCAGGCGTGCAGGGACAACATTTGGGAAAGGCACCAGGGATTGACGAATCTCAGGGATTTTTACGTGACTCATTGGGAAGTGTTGCGAGGGTTTGGTAGCTCTATTCAATGGTATGAAAACGTCAGGTTGTATGAGCGAGGATCAGCGTACTGGGGTTGTGGTCTTAGTTCCAAAGGGAAGGATAGTCATACTTTGAAGGATTATAGGGCAATCACATTACTCTGTTCCGATTATAAAATTTTGCGCATCTTAGGAAATCATATGAAGAAAGTTTTGGACGACTTCTTAGATAAGGGCAATACGGGGTTCGGGGCTAGTTTTAGTGGAGGACATCGTAGAATCAGAGGTTTTGTGGAAGGTAGGCAGGGGAGTGTCGTAGGGCTGGATTGGGAAACGCATAGACAGCTAGACAGGGAATGTTACGGAGATCTTGATAAGACAGGGTTTGGTGAGGAAATCGTGGAGTGGTGGGCATGCTGTATTCTCGGGTTTCAGTTAGGGTGCAGGTGAATGGGAAGGTGGGGTCTGAGGTAGGCATGGAGAGGGGCTGCATCAGGGATGTCCCTTGTCCAGCTTCTCTTTGCATGTTTGCAAAATCCGTTCTATGGGATGGTGGGGAGGGTGTTAGGGAGATGGGTGAGTTAGGGACGGTGCTCTCGGGATTGTCGGATATGTGGATGACACCACAATTTTAGTGGGGAGCTCGGAAGGATTGGGGAATGTAAATCGTATAATTGAGATATTTGGAGCTGCAGACAGGTATGAAAGTTAATAGAGTGAAGTCGAAATTGTTGGAGGTGGGTACATGGGTAGGGGACGTTGGGCCAGATTATGGATGGGTAAGGTGATAATATAAAAATCTGTGGTGTGTTCTTCTGTGTGGAGCGAGGAGGGCAAGAGAAATGAATTCTTCATTGGTGGTGGAGGGCATTGAACAGGATGATGGGATGGAGGGGGAAGTCACCCTTTGCAAAGGGTCACAGTTGTTAACACTTTGGTGTACAGTAAATTATGGTTTGTGGCTGCGGTATATCCGCTGATTGAGGGTGATATACAGAGGTTGAGGAAGAGGGTCATGCATTTTGTTTGGGGTTACGGGAGACACTGGTTAAGGGAGGAGGTTGTAACGACTAAAGGGGCATTCACGGGGTATGGGATTAATTCCTTTGAAAAGAGCGTTAATGGGGCTATATGTGAGGCAGGAATTTTTAGCTAGGAGGGCCCCGTGGAGGAGGGTGAATGAGGTAATGAGGGAGGTGTGGAGGTGGTGGCAGGGTAGGGATCTCATGGTTTGCGAGACGCTTTTGCGCACCTTCTTGTTGTAGTGGATC